>CAKNXH010045846.1:541-13099 GCA_932178445.1 Andricus quercusramuli
AGTCGGCTTGATTTCGCAAAGACTGATGCGAAACGTGTTGAAGCTCTGAGTGTTTCTGGCACCACAGAGTATGCATACGCGCCATAAAGCCCCTGCGAACAGGGATAATACTGGCATCGTAGCAGTCTAACACATCATTCTTAAGTTGATCCGTCCACTCAATGTGGGCGTTTCGCCGGTTCGTCGTTGTGTTTCCATCTAAATTATTTTCAGCACCCCGAACTCTAGGATGATCGGCATTGTTTGCCGATCCATTGTCGGGTGCTCTGCGCGTTCGATCGTTTTGAACCGCATCTACAACATTTTGGTGGTTTTTTGGTTTCATTGTTGTTCCCACGAGCAGCTAGGGAAAGGGTTCGTCCATCCTTGTAGAGCCCCGCGTGCAAGGATAAGGCTATTACTCTGAGACATCGCCCGATATCCCAGAGTCACCGTTCAAGACACCTCACCCAGGTGCCATGCAGCTTTCGGCACGGTTCGCACACCTTCGCTTAGGGGTTATTCCTTCGGGACCATCCGTGGACAATTGTCCGCGACTGCTTATTAATTATTGTATCCATATTCAGCAGAAACCCTTGGTACGGTGACCCTCTATCCGCAACCCAAGGACGCGTTCGGTGGCTTTGTCATAAGCCCTTCGGTTCTATTCCAAGGGAATCGAAACCGAAACCGAAGATATATACATATATATATATATATATATATATATATATAGGGTAGCGTGGTCCGAAACCGACCGCCTAAGCGGCAAATGCAATTAAAGTGCCTCAAACTAATTTTTATCACAAACCAAATTTCGATTCTTTAAGGCAAACCTTATTCTAAGTGAAAATCTGCATTTTGGTCGTTTTCGAAAATCGTGGTCCGAAACCGACCTCCCCATGGTCCGGAACCGACCCCCTATTTTTTCACTGCGAATGAAGGGAAAAGATTGAATTGGCATTTCTTTTGCAATTTGTTAGGGAAAAAATACGATTTGGGAATGGTCTTTCATTTTATTTAAAAGCATTTGAAGGCCTTTTTTATGAGAATGCCATCGCAGCAACTGCGCGCCGCAGAATTCGCGGGTCTCGTTTTGACGTTTTAAGTTTGAACGATCGTCCCATTTCTTAAAAAAAAACATGTGTAATTACAGTTAAAAATGATTCAATCAAAGTTTGACCATCAAAAACACGCTAGAAAATCTTTGGTGCGCAAAAATATAGGGGTCGGTTTCGGACCTTTTTTATAATACTTTCAAGTAAATTTCTTTTTTTTTTATCTAAAACCAAAAAAAGCCGCGCGACAAGCGCACGAAAAATTTTCTCAATATCAGTCTTGTGCAAAGTTGATTCGATTCGTCTCATATCCGTGTTCTTGTTATATTAAAATTTAGAAGTTCTTACTTTGAGCCAGCACTGTTTCAAATTGAAGTATTCAAGCCGAGCCAGTTTTAGCCCTAATCGACATAATTTTCACCGGGTCACGAGTGGTCAATAGGCAATCGCTTATTTTGTTCTTCGCAACGTTAGCCGTATTAGTCCTCGTTGCATTTTGATAAAAATAATTCATTTATGTAACACATTGAAAAACAACATTGTAGATAGTGTTTCTTAGAACAGAGTGAATCACTGTTTATCAGGATTGTGTAAAAATCCTACACGGAGAGAAAAATCTAGGCATTAGCGCGTGAGCATTTGTCACGCATTAATTCCAAGAGTGCGAGCGAAATATCCAAGAGCCTCCACGGACTTTTTTGGTGAGTCTCCTTGCAATTTGCCTGAAGGCCACGCCATCTGCGAACATTTATTGGTAGGAACGTGTCAACAGGCAGAACGCGTGGCCTAAAGGCAAATTGCGAGGAGACTCACCGAAAAAGTCCGTGGAGGCTCTTGGAAATAAAGCAAGCGACGCCTGCGATATGTGCCTGATGAATAGTCCATGCATTAATACCTCGAACTCTCTTGCGCCAAACCCCGGACTTTTTTCTCCGTGTATCTTCAAAAAGTGATTTAACGAAATGTCTCGAAAATCTCGCATACATTGTTGTTGTCAATCAGATTGGTATTTTAATGACGTGAAGTTGTCAGAAGAAAAATAAAATAATCGCATCGTATTATATTTAGGGACACGGCTGACCAAAGAAGGTCACTACCACTTAGGAAGACGCCGCTCGCGAGTATGGTGCTCATAACATTTGTATTCGATAACTCACCCAATTTTAATCGTTCAAACGTAAAAAGTGAGTTTCCAAACGCATCCTAACGACATCCAAACGATTCCACTAAACAAAAGTTGGCTATTTAAGGGGGTCATCCCGTGTGACAGTCTTTTTTTAAAGGTTTTTTCGAAATTTTTTGTAGCGAAATTAAAAAACACAGAGCTTTAAAATTTTTACTATATATTTATTCAGTTTTTTCTGAATTTTTTTATGCGAAAATATGATCTTGATCGCGAGTTTCATTGAGCGAATAGCAACCATATAAAAAAAGGTAGGTAAACGGCGACCATGATTCTGGCAGAGTGGCTCATCCGAAATCAAAAAACAAAATTGGATGTTAATCTATAGGTGGATGGCTATCGCCGGAACTAGGATTTTTTGAAAATCTCGAAAATTCAATTTTTTATATGCGTTTACACATCAGCACCCAAAATTTCATGATTTTTTGCGACTATTTTTTTATGAAAAAAAAACGGTTAAATATTTTTCCATATTAACTAACTTCTCGGACATTCAAACGTTGCCTTCAGACCGTTTACTATATACTCTCAATATATTTTACTTTCGAAATATGTAAGGAAGAAAAATTCAATTTTTTCAAATTTACTTACCAGACTACTCCCTTAAAAACTTTGAAATCTCTTGCTACGAATCTTTTAACATACCCTACACTCTTAAAAATCCTTTGGGATCCCTTAATATTTATAAAATCCCGTGAAACATCTAGAAACCTGTATTATCTTTCAACATTTCTTCAGCAATAATGGAATATTTAAAAAAGTCTGCAATACCGTGAAATCCTATAAAATCTGATGAAGCCCCTTGAAATCTGTTAAAATCTTCTAAAATCTCTGGAAAACTCTCAAATTTTTTTAATCCCTTGCAATCCCATAAAATTTGATAAAATTTGAAATCCCTTGAAATCTTGTTAAATACCCTTAAAACTTTGAAATCTCTTGAAATCCGCTGAAATTCACTGAAATTTATTGAAAACTCTTTAAATCGGTCAAAATCTTGGAAAGCCTTTGATATCTTTAAAGTCTTTGGAGATCATATAAAACGGCGCAGTTCTGGTAAAATCCCGTTAAATGTTAACTGTTCCATTTTTAGTTGAAAATTTATCTTTTCAGTTGAGAAAGCAACTACTTGATTGAAAGTTGAATTACTTTATTAAAATTTCAGTATTCCGAAACTCGTTTTTTTTTGTAGGAAAATTAAGATTCTTGATTGCAAATTAATATTTTCGGTTTAAAATTTAACTATAATATTTAGCAAAATCGTTCTTTTATTTTCTTTATTATCGAATTTAATTCTACTTTCCCATGAACTTTTCTATCATCAAAATCAGAACATAAGAAAGCTTACAAATCAAAATTAGACTTACAAGTACCTCTTTTCCGGCTTATTATAGTCAAATTTATAACAGAAGGAAAAAAGAGGGAGAAAAAGGAAAGAGTCAACCAAAAGCAACCTTTCACTCTCTCCTTATTTTTTCTCCGTCTTTTGTTTCTACTAGGGAATCCAAATGTTTCGAAGCAATTTCAGATTATTTATATTAAAACTGCTTATGAATTTGGTAGAGGAGCCAAATAATTGTATCATGGATAAATTTGTGAATGAAGAACTCGAGAAGGGAAAGAGGATTCGTAGGACATGGATTTACATTGTAAATTGGATTCTGAAGGAAATATCGCTGGAGGATCGACGCTGACTGTCTTGGTTATACTAAAAGTCAGTTTCTGGATAGGATAAAAAGTATTTGTCCTCTCAAATTCTTGACTGCAACAAGTCATCTATGCCACATGGATACAAACCTTGTAGAGGAAGTTTGTTTGGATACGTTCGCAAAACTTTAGAATATTTTGAATGAAGAGGATCAGTTGCATTTTACTGAAGAGGTGGTGCCATTTGTGTGTCCTCGTTCACACTTAATGCAGAAGGATTGTCAGCCGTTTGCAGTTGTGACCTTCCTTGAAGCTTTGTCTAGGTGCAATCCTCCGATCCCGATGAAACCAGCAATCATGAGGTACTTGGTAAAGTCCCACAATATTTGGCATCGCGTGACCCTGAGTTTGGAACAAATGATCTTGAAGTCCAAGATCATTCAACGTTCATCCATGATCAGTCCATGCTCATTATAAAGAGAGCAAGAACGCTATTGCTCTTGAACAACAGGGATTTTTCGAGCAAGCTCAAGCTGCTTATGACTTGGCGATGACAAAGTTTAAAACTGATTTTGTTCCCAGGTCAGCTCCTATCGATATACAAAAATAAGTTTTTCTTTGGGAGGAGTTTTGGATTCGTTCTTGTCAGTGGGATTTGCTTTCACAAAACGGTAAGACGACAGTCGTTGGAACAAGTGAAAAAGAAGGCATCCAAGGAGATGAATTGAATAATCAACCTCTATGAAGGTTTTCTAGCGATGCATTGCATTGAAAATCAGAATCTGGCTGATGTTAAAAAATGCGTGGAGATGGCTGCAGTTTCATGCATTCCTGAAGGGAGAAGACTTCCTCACATAGTCAGCCACTGTGATCTAGCGATTTTGCAAGCCTCGCAGAAAATAATTGAACTCCAGGAGGCCATGGAAGTCCAGCAAACATTACTTCTTGGAAAGGAGAAATTCTTTCCACCTCTAAAAGGGAAAAAGTTTTCTCTGATGGGCGACTCTGATGAAGCCAACAAGGCTTTTTCGGCTTCAGTTCAAATGAACGAGAACAGTGTCAAGGCGTTGGCTCTTTGGTTTGATTATCTAGAGCAAGTTTTCATTGGAGATCCAAGCCAGATTGCGACTGGAGTCTCGGCTATCCCCTGCTTTCTGAAGGCTAGGAAACACCACAAAGAATCAAAGTCAAGGAAATATATTGCAAAGGTCCTCTGGCTACTCAATTATGAGGATGAAAATAAGTCGTTGCTTCAGCAAGGTGACAAATCTGTCTGTGAGGTTCATCCAATTCACTGACTGCTCTGGATCCCACAGATCTTGATGTGGCTAGTGCATGTTGAGGGAGAAGTAACAGTAAATCTCTTGAACTTTTCCTGAACTTTCTCTCTGAAGATTCTAGGAGACAATAGTCGCATCTACCCTTAACTGGTTGTAATGAACGATGGCTCTGGAGATGCTAGATGAGATAAAGGGATCCTGCAACTAATGCGGATGTTGAATCTCATTTTAAAGAAACAGAAGGAAAGTCCTCGTCGCCTGCTTCAATTCACAATCCCGAAATTCTCAGGAACTGAGCTGTGAAGACGTTTCCGGGGAGCGACAGAATACTGGACTTTTAGAAAAATGGTAAACTTCTATTCATTAATATCTCTATAGTCCAGTCAGCAAATATTTTATCGATTGCATAAGTTCTCCTTGAATTTTTGTTGTTCAACCCCTTCCTTTTAGCATAAAAAGGCCCTTCGTTTTCTGGACAGTGCGAGTACAATATCTTAAAATCAATAATACCTTTTTAAACCTTTTAAATCCTTTGAGATCCTACAAAATCTCATAAAATTAATTTTAGTCCCTACAAGTCCCTTAAAATTTAATTCCATTTCATTTACTCCCAGGTCCCAGGATTTTCCTTCTAATATAACAATTTTACTAAATTTTCAAGATTTTCGCTATTTGTGAATAACAACTGGAAAAACAGTTTTGGCTTAGAATTCAACTACTTAGTTAAAAGTGGAACTATTTCGTTAAAAGTTCATTTTTTTATTAGTGAATCATTTTCGTTAAAACCCCTTCTTTTTTGTTAAAAATTTTACTATTTTGTTGAAATTTTTTGTTGGAAATAAATTTTTTGAACTGAAAATGTAACTGTTCCATTATTGGTTGAACATTTATCTTTTTCAGTTGAAAATTCAACTATTTCGTTAAAAATTTGTGCATTTTCTTAAAACGTTGTCTTTTGTGATAGATTATTAATCTTCTTGGTAACTAATTCACCTTTTTGGTTGAAAATTCATTTCTCTGGCAGAAAATGTAATTATTATGTTGAGAATTCCTTTTAAAAAAGCAAAATTTCGTTGGAAATATGTGTATTTTGTAGAAAATGAATTTTTGTATATAGAACATTAATCTTTTTGATTAAAAATTCATTTTTTTTTTTGGAAAACTATTGGTTTTTTTGAATTGAAAATTAATTTTTTATCTGACAAAGTATTTCTATTCTATTTTTTGTCAAAAATGTATCTTTTTTATAAAGGTTCAATCTTCTTGGTTGAAAATTCATCTGTTTAGTGGATAGTTCAACTATTTTGTTGAAAATTCATCTAGTTTGTTGAAAATCAGTCGTTTTGGTAGGAAATTCATATTTTTGGTTGAAAATTCAACTATTTGGCTCAAAATAATTTTTTTTTTTCAGTTGAAGATTCATCATTTTAGTTAAAAATTTATTTCTTTGTTAATTGCTTTTTTCTAGAAAATTGATCTTTTTTAGGTAAAAATTCACTTGTTTATGTAGAAAATTCAAAGTTCTTGGTTGTAAATTCAACTTTTTTGTTAAAAAATCGTCTTTTTGTATTGAAAACTCAACATTTTGGATAATATTTTTTTTTTCATTATTGGCTGCAAATTTTGTTGGAAATTCCTCTTTTTGGTTTGAAACTTGGCCTGTAGTTGAATTATTTAAAAACAATAAAGAAAAAAATTTTCCCTGCAAAATGTTGAATTTTCAACTCAAAAATACGAACTTTCTGAAAAAAAACGCAACTGAATTTTCAACCAAAAAGTATGAATTTTCATTCTAAAAAAGTTAATTGTTATCCAAATAGTTGAATTTTCCACGTGAAAAAAAAAAACAATTTTGAACAAAACAGTTGAATTTGCAACCAAAATGGATGCCCTTTTAATGAAAGTTTAAAATTTACAACCAATAAAAACGAATTTTCAACAAAATAGTTTTTCAAGCAAACTTTTTTAACCAAAAAAGATGACATTTTTACCAAAAGAGATGAATTTTTGAACCAGAAAGCCGAATTTTCAAGAAAATAATCGAGTTTTCAACGAAGAAAAATTTTTCAATCGATGAAGAAAAAAAATTTGACTAAAATGTTGAATTTTTTACTAGATAGTTGAATTATAACCCGAAAATATTCAACATCTTTTTAGTGTAAAATTTAACAACTTGATTGAAAGTTGAACTACTTTCTTGGCTATTAATATTTTTTTAAAGATTCACCTCTTTGTTTGAAAATTTAACTATTTGGTTGGAAATTCGTCTTTTTGGTAGAAAATTAATCTTTTTGGTGGAAAATTTAACTATTTTGTTAAATATTAATTTTTTAAGAAGATTTACCTCTTTGGTTGAAAACTGAACTATCTTGTTAAAAATTATTTTTTTGTTGTTGAAAATCAAATGCTTTTTCTGAAAATTTGAGTATTTTTTTTTTTTTTTTGTTGAAAATTTATACTATAAAATTAAAAATTTCAATTTTTTGTTTAAAGATTCATGTATTTTGCTGCAAATTCGTCTTTTTGGATAGAAAATTAAACTTTGTTAAACATTCATCTTCTTCGTTGAAGATTTAACTATTGTGTTTGAAATTCGCCTTTTTTTGTTTAATTTCATTGGTTCAAATTTTGTTGTTGTTAAACATTAATTTTTTAAACTCAAAAGTTAACTATTACATTTGTGATTGAAAACTTGTATTTTTTTTGTGGTCGACAATTCGACCGTATTGTAAGATATTGGTCTTTTTTATACAAAATTCTTTTTTTTTTGTAGAAGTTTTTTTGGCTTGAGAATTTAACTATTTGGTTGAAGATTCGTCTTTTTTGGTAGAAAATTAATCTTCTTAGTGGAAAATTCAACTATTTGCTCAAAAATTAATTTTTTAACAAGATTTACCTCTTTGGTTGGAAAATGAACTATCTTGTTCCAAATATTCGTTTTTTTTTATTTTGTTTTTTTTTGTTTGTTAAAAATTAAATGCTTTTTTTCTCTTTTTTCATAAAAATCTTTTTTTGTTTGGAATATCAACTATTACATTTTCTGTTGAAAATTCCACTACATGCTTAGCTCAAAGTGAAACTAGTTTTTTAAGAAATTATTTGTTTTTATTGAAGATTCCTTATTTAAGTTGAAAACTCTTCCTTTTAATGAAAAATTAATTAAATTCACAATGAAAATTGAACTATTCCAATTTTGGCTAAAAACTTATATTTTTATTTAAAATTCAATTCTTTGTTCCGAATTTTTTTGTATTTTCTTTAAAATTTGGCTTTTGATGAAAACAATAATTTTTCTGGTAGAAAACTAATGTATTTTGCAGGAAATTCATATTTTTGTGAGAAATTAATTTTTTGACAGAAAATTCTACTATTGAGTTGGAAGTTAACTTTTTTGTTAAAAATTCCTATTTTCGGATTGAAATTTCGAATTTTTTGTAGAAAATTCGTCTTTTGGCTTGCAGATTCCTCAACTTGACTGATTTTTTTTACGACTAAAAAATCTCTGTTTGTTAAGAATTCAAATTTGTTGAGAAAAATGTTTTTCTTTTAGAATGAAAATTAATCTGGTTTGGTTAAGGATTCAATTCTGTGTTGAAAATTTCTCATTTTTTGTGGAATTAAAAGCGTTTTTTATTCAAAATTCAAATCTTTTTTTCATTGAGATAAAAACTATTACATTGTTCGTTACAAATTCAACTACTTGGTTGGAAGTAAAACTACTTTGTTAAAAATTGATTTTGTTAATTGAAGATTCATTATTTAAGTTGAAAATTCATTTTTAATTTTTTGGTAGAGAAATTAAACTATTTGGTTGAAAATTTATGTATTTTGTTCAAAATTCGTCTTTTAGTGAAAAATTAATCTTCTTGGTTTTAAATTAACTTTTTTGTTGACAATTCTTATTTTCAAGCAGTGCTCCCAATCTTGCTCCCCAACCGCCGTGCGCATGCGCCGCGCCGAATTTCTAATTGGCTGCATAGCGCGCGCTTATTTTAAATGTTGAAAATATGCAAATTAATGGTTTTAAACAAATAATAATTGGAAAATGCATTAAAATACATTTTTCATTGCAAAATATACTTTCGTAGTCATAAAGATAATAATTATTTGATTTCACTGCTGAAAACGCATTATTCCTTCGGGCATCGAAGAAAGGTTTCAGCAGTAAAATCAAATTATTATTATATCTATGACTGGGAAAGTTTATTTTGCAATGAAAAATGTATTTTTATGCATTTTCTAATTACTATTTGTTTACAATTAATTTGCATATTCTAAACATTTTAAATAAGCGCGCGCTATGCAGCCAATCAGATATTCAGCGCGACGCATGCGCAGTGCGGTTGGGGAGCAAGATTGGGAGCACTGTTTTCAAGTTGAAATTTCGACTGTTCTGTAGAACATTCATCTTTTTGCCTTCGATATTGAGCAATTTTGTTGAATTTTTTTTCCTTCTTCAATGAATAATCTTTTCCGGTTGATTCAACTATTTTTTTAAAATACATATTTTTGACTTGAAAATTGCAACAACATGGGTAAAAGTGGAAGAACTTTATTGAAAATTTATTTATTCTGTTGCAAATTTGTTTTTGTTGTTTTTATTAAAAATTACATTTTTTTACTGAAAAGTTAACTATTCAATTTTCGGTTGAAAATTTATCCTTTATAAGTTGATTTAATTAAACGAATTGATTAAAAATGTATGTAATTGTTGGAAATTTATCTGTTTCCTTAAGAATTCATCAATCTTTTTAAAAATGGTCTTTTTTGTTTAAAATTCAATGGGTTTTTAGAAGATCCGTCTTTTTGGCTTAAAACTTAAACATTTTGTTTGAAATTTGTTTATTTTCTCGACTTCAAAATCTTTTGTAAGTGAAAATTTAACTGCTTTTTGAAAATGAGCATATTTTTGATTCAACTTATTTGTTCAAAACTTATTCATTCTTTTATAAAAATTTATTTTATTCGAAAATTCAACTATTTGATAGAAATTGCTGTAGTTTGTTGAAAATTGGTCTTTCTGGTAGAAAATGCAACTTGGTTAAATAAACTGGACAATTTTTTGGAAAATTCATATTTTCGGGTTGCAAGTTCAACTGTTTTATTGAAAATTCGCCCTTTTCGCTTGAAAATTCAACAAATTGATTAAAATTTTTGTTTTTCAAGTAAAAAATATTTTAGTTCAAAATTCAACTACTTTGTTAAAAATCGTTTCTTTAATAATTTATCTGGCTAATTTGTTAAAAATTCGTCTTCTTTAGAAATGTTTATCATTTAAAATTAAAATATTTTTTTGTCAACATTTAATTTTTAAATGTTGGTTGTAGTGAACATTTTGAATTATTTTATTGGTAGCAGTGCAGAGAGCATAACCTTCAAGTATTTAATTATTTTTAAATATTATTATTATTTTATAATTATATATTAAATTATATTATATATATTACTATATTATAATTATTGTTAGTTAATTATATATATTTATATATAATTATACTCGTGATAAAAAACAATTGTAAAATTTGAAAAAAACCGCGCGATCAAAAGCCGGTGCGACGCATGCGCAGTGCGGCTGGTTCCGAGAATGGAAAACAAAGAAGAAAGCCAGTTCAAATTGTAAGTGCCGGGCTGCCGGTCAACACTGGTCGCAGTGCGCCGGAGGAGGCGACGTTGCGGAGAAGGATCTGGAAAGCGTATTTTCAGGATATGTAAAGGTAATATTTTTCTAAAAATTTAATTTTTGTGAATAAATTCTTGAAAATCCATTAAAATATCCTGAAAAAGTCCTTGAATTTTGCTCATGGTTCTGGAATTTTCGTTCTTTTTAAAAAAAAATAGTTTATCAAACTTTTTCTCTTCTGAACGAAAGAAAAATACGGTTTTAACAAGAGACTGTTTATTTTATCAGGATGAAAATCACGAAAATCGAAATGGTATTTAAATATTAATGGTTAGAGCAAGTAAAAAATTGGTCGGGGCAAATTTAGAGAATTTTGAAAATGAAGTTTGGGACTAGTAATTATTTTGGTTAGTATAATTTATTTGCCTTGTATTTTTATTTCTTTTCGTAAAGTTGCTTCTCCTGACGACTGTAATTGCAGTTTGAAAATGCCTTTTTGTGGTTGAAAAATAATTTTTAAACTAAAAACGTAAATATTTTTGACTGAAAATGTCTTTTTTCATTTAAAATTAATTTTTTAACCTACAAATGTAACTTTCCCATTTTTCTTTTTTGCTAAAATTTAATCTTTTTTTAAGTCAAAAATTGGTCTTTATTCGTAGAAAACTATTCCTGTTGGTGGAAATTTTCTCTCATTTGATTAAAAATTAACTCTTTTGTTGAAAATTCGTATTTTTGGGTTGAAAATGCTGTCTTTTGGCTTGAATGTTCAATAATTTCTTTGAAATTTTTTCCTGTCGGCTGAAAAATCTTTATTCGTGGAAAATTCATCTTTTTGATTAGAAAATTCGCTTCTTTGGTAGAAAATTAATAATTTCGGGTTGAGAATTCAGCTATTTACTTATTTATTTGAAATCTTTTTTACTTTAAATTAATCATTTTTAGTTGAAAATTAAATCATTTGTTCGCAAATTGGTTTATTTTGTTAAAAATTTGTAATTTTTTGGCAGAAAATAAATTTTCTTTGTTGAAAATTCGTCGTTTTGGTTAAGAATTTATCTTTGTAGGTTAAAAATTAAATTATGTGGTTACAAAATGAACTATTTTGTTGATTTTTTTTTGTATTCAACATTTTGGTTGAAAATTTAAGTATTTTATTGAAAATTCGTTTTTTGTTGTTGTAATTTCATCTCTTTTTATTAAAAAATTTATTCTCTTCATTAAAAATTCAACTACTTGGTTGGAATCTAAAAAAACTTCAATAAAAATCATTGTATTGGCTGAAAATTGAACTATTTTGTTGAAAAAAACTTTATTTTTGTATGAGAATTAATGTTTTGAATTGAAAATTCAACTATTAAATTTTTCATTAAAAATTCACGTTTTTTGGTTTGAAATTTAACCCCTTAGTTGAAAGTAGAACTAATTTTTTAACAACATATTTTATTTTTTTTTAAATTGAACTATTCTGTCAAAAATGATTTTTTATGCAAAAAAAATATTTTTTTTTTTGCTGAATATTTAAATATTCCAGTTTTGGTTGAAAATTCATATTTTTTTCAGCAAATTTATATTTTTGGTAGAAATCAAAAATCTTCCTAATTGAAAACTGAACTACTTGATTGAAAATGAAACTAATTTTTTTCAAATTAATTGTATTGGTTGAAGACTTAACAATTTTGTTGAAAATCCTTTTTTTTTACGAAAATTAATTTTTTAACTGAAAATTTAACTATTCCATTTTTTCATGGAAATTTATCGTCTTTAGTAGAAAATTCAACTATTCGGTTGAAA
>CAKNXH010045853.1:1493-12792 GCA_932178445.1 Andricus quercusramuli
ATATATATATATATATATATATATATATATATATATATATATATATACATACAATATACTATTTCACGATTAAAACAAAAACGGCGCGTCTTATCAAAAAATGGTTATTAACCAATTTGTAGCTCATTTTTGGTTGAACAACTTTTGTCCATTTTTATTTTTCGTAGCTTGTGTGGTTTGTCCAAAAATTTGATTTGTTTATTCTTAATGTTGTATTTTAACCCTTGCTTGCCACACCTCCGCGGAATTACACGCTTGCCACACTGGGATGTCGGCCACCCCAGCCATAAAAACTGTAATAAAAATTAATTATTGGATATTTTTCTTTGAAAATTGGTATGGAACTTCTAAAAAACTTACTTTAAAAGATCATGTAGGTTATACAGCAAAAAATTCAATTTAAGTACACTAAAAAATGTGCAGAAGCAAAAAAAAATGAAAAAGTGACCATTTTTACAAAGAAATTCATATTTTTTAATATTAAGGGCTAAAATTTCAGCTGAGTTTTCTAATGATGTGTCACTATAAGAAAGAAAAAAAATTAGTTTACAGGATCGTCCAAAAAAGGTATTTATTATAAGGAATGAAGGATGAAATTTTACGGAAAAATTAGTTCTGCATTTTGGCACGCTAGCGTATTCTATATCAAGCTTTGCACACGTCGTATCGAAAAATACCGTTCGATACATGTGCGAGAATTAGCCTTGTGTACATTTCACAAATAAATAGTAGCGATTTATGTATATTTATTTCTTATAATAATATATTATATAAATATCATATAATGTCCTTGTAGGCTTATAAATTAAATAAATTACGCAGATATAATAAACAGGACAAAATTTCTATCACAACCCCCCCCCCCCCCATCCTGCTTCCGTAACTCCACACCTGGGAAAAATTTGTTCCGCCGACCCTGCAATCAGCTGTCACAGGTAAAGTACACTGTATTTTTGCGTATATTTTGCTTTCTCAAGATACAACGTTTAATGAACGGCTCTTATACTACTATAACCTATAATGCAAATCTTTACAAGATTTTATTAACTCAAAAGTTTCATATGAGACCTCCAAAATGTTTTTTATCACAATGTTCCTAATAATGTTTTTCTCTCTATGAATACTCTATCAAATAAAAGATGCGATAAGAGGGTGTCTACTCAAAACTTGGCAAAAAATTGCCTGACAATTCTAGGGTTTTTCCAGGTATTTCAAGTTTTTTCCAAGTATAATTGTCCATGATAACGATCCATTCAAATATCACGCATTTTAAAAAATATTTGATTCGAAATATGTATACAGTACTATTTTAAATTAAATTCAAATTGCTTCATATTCTTAACTTTCTAGTAAAAATATCTGCCATAATAGACGAATTTTCAATTTAAAAAAATAATTTTCAACCAAAAAATAAATTGTTACATTTTCATTTCAAAAAATTAATGTTTAACGAAAGAGATAAATTTTTTGATAAATTTATGGAATCTTGAATTGGAATAAGTACATTTTCAGTTTGAAACAAATTTTTAACAAAAAAAAATATTAGAAAAAATCTTTACAGTTTGAAACCATGTGAAGAATTTCTAACTAAAATTATGAATCTTCAACTGGAAAAGTTGAATCTCAAAGAAAAAAGATTAATTTTCAACTAAAATGATGAATATTTAACTAGAATAATTGAAAATTCAACTAAAATCGATTTTTTTCAGATTTAAAAAAATTGAACTTCAGGGCAGTTCATTTACGATTTTCAGACAAACTTTGATATTTTAATCGGATATTAAGTACATTACATTTTCCATAGTAATAATAATAAAATACTGCATCATCATGAATCTTATAGTTATTGCAGTAACATATGTATGTATATGAACCATATTAACATAAATTATTATAATTTCTCGACTTGAAAAGAAAAATGAATTTGAAGCATTTAAAATGAGCGCGCGTATTACAGCCAATAATGTGGCTTTCCCCTTCTACCTCAACGCTTGCGCAGTTGAAAAAGTCGCGGTCTATTTAGCATCACTGCCGTACAGGGAAGTGTAACCATCTCTGGTGTAACGTCGTGTGACTTTTCGCAAGTCAGGGCCCTTTCACACGATTACAGATCCGCAAGTTGCGGAGTTGCGCAAGTCATGAGTATAGTGAAAATTAGGTATTTTCACTTCATAATCAGCTAACTTTACTTCGTTAATTGCTGAGGGGAAAACAGTGGATCAAATGCATGGGATTCGCTCCATTTTTGTCCTATTTTGTTAATATCTTCGTAAAAACTAATTTTTTCTATATGAATGTATTTGAAAAATAGTTTTTTTTTTAAGAACTATTCAATGACATAATAAAATAGCAATAAATATTATTCTTTATGAAGATATTACCAAAATAAAGTTTTGTCCCATGCATTTGATCTATTGTTTTCCCCTCAGCACTCAACGAAGGGATGTTAGCTGATGGTTGAAGTGAAAATACCTAATAGAGATTTTTCCGTCAGCGGAAAAATCTCTGAATGGCGGTAATTTGAATGCTCGATTTTTTGAAAATAAAAACTTTTATGTTTTTCAAATTATGGGCAAGTGTATTGAGCTAAAAATAATTATGGAGGAATAACAGCGATGAATTAAATACATTTTTAAGTGTTTTGATGAAAAGAAACAAGCCCATGCCAAATCATATGATTTCTCTCCAAGTTCTGTGTACATACGTTTCGGATGTTACCTGATTTGTATCGCTCTTTCAACAGAATAATTTTTTTTTTGCACAGAAGTTAAGTGTAATTAGCATTTGTTAACATAAAAATATTATGCTTTTGCAAACAACAGCCTTTATAAGACTTACGGCACGTCTTTACGAAAGCGTAGCCGGCATAACCCCAAACATAACATGATAATTTATTATGTTAACAACTGTCAAAAACCCTTACCTTCCCAGAAAACAAAAATCCATTCACTTGCTTTGAATGGGTTTCGAAGTCGTTTGAATAGCGTATCGGTCACTGGAATTCCAGATTGCCGCCGATTGGGTTCTAACAGAATTTTACTCGTTACTATTTTTTTGACAGACTTATAAGCCACAAAAGTCTTCACATTCTCTAGAACTAAAATAGCAAAAGGAATCTAGTAGCCTTTCTTATGATTTTTCTCAATCTGTCAATAATTTATAAATTTTAAAAATCATGTGAAATATGGCAGCCTAACCTGAAAAAAATCGGTCTCATTCAAAAAGAGGTAAACCGATTCAATATGACCTTGCTTGAAATGGACATTGTAGTACATTGCAGATTCAAAACCATTCGAGAAACTGACCGATTCACATAGTCGCAAAACAATGCGGTTTTAAAAATCTCAATCTGCAAATGACAGATACGCAATTCAGGGAGTCGCCTTTTCAATGGGTTCTTTTTTCCTGGGTTATGGACACGAAAATATTGGTTTGTTATAGAAGCGAGACCAAACAGGAAACATCCAAAACTCATGCATACATAACTTTGAGAGAAATCAGCTGATTTGACATGTGCTCGTTACTTTTCGTCAAAACATTGCAAAATGTATTTATTTCATCGTCCTCATTCGTCCATAATTATTTGTAGCTCAATAAACTTGCCTATAATTTGAAAAACATTAAATTTTTTATTTGAAAAAAATCAAGCATTCAAATTTCCGCCATTCGGAGATTTTTCCGCTGACGGAAAAATCTCTATTTTCACTATACTCATGACTTGCGCAAGTCCGCTGTTAGAAATTCCAGACCCTCGTCCAAAAAAATATTAAGTGCCCACTCTCCAAAATTTTACGAGTGGGCGAGGATCATCACTCAATCTCCGAGCTTAAAACCGTATGGTTGTTCTCTGATTGAAAACGTTGAGTCTCTGAATAAAAATTTCATCTTTATTTGTCATACTGAAAATTTTGTGTTTTCCTCTCTTTATTTTGAAAATAAATTATACTCATTTTTAATAAGACTTTCAGCACAACGCGAGGCGAACTCTAGTTCCTTACAGCAAAGACTCTGAGTCCTTTCGGCGGCGAAGTTCGACGTGCATCGATGGTCGAATTCCACTTTTGAATTTCGCGCGCGAATCAATCTCCGGGCATTACATCGCTGTTACGAGTGACTAAATCTCACTCGTTTCTGCACAAAGAGTGCAGCACCTGCTAGTGCGGGAGAAATTAAATTTGCACAGATGCGATAAATTTATAATATGAAATATTCCAATTTTAAGACTTTGACTGATATTTGAGCGGTCTCGGACAAAAATAATCGATTATAAGACGTAGAATTTTAAGAGATAAATAAACTCTCATATGGGACGAAAGTAATAGCTCTATAAAAGTCGCTCGATTTAACATTAATTATTGATATTATTCTAAGAACACTTTTGAAAATATACGAGTGTTGAGAAAATGTATTTCTTGTCACGTAGCAAGTATTTAATATTTCCATTTAAGAAAGGATGTCGTAAATTTATTCTAGATGTAATCAATTTTAAGAACACGATTGACTCTGAAAAATTGTTTATATTGAAATATCTGCATTCTTTCATGTACCAAAGTAGGTTATTAACGCTTTAGATTATAAGTGTTCTTTGTATATACTACGGTTAATTTGAAAGGCAATATCCGGACGTTAGGGACCGCGAATGTTTATATAAACTGGCGACAGGCTCAAGTACTGCGACTTTTGGGGCGACGTAGTTTCAAATCTAGGTTTTCGAAGAAATCACGTGGAGATGGTGAGTTTCATCTCACATGAATCAGCATTTAGAGGTATGGGAAAAATTGTACGTGAGATATGTGTGTGTGTGAGTGAGTGTACGAGTGTGTAAGGAGTGGGAGCAGCGAGCTTGCGGTCATAGGACCACGAAGAAGGCGAGGGTGGATGCTGGATGATACAGATCAGAGCAAAGTAGATCAATTCTTGACAGCCTAGAGTTCGGTTCGTTATTTGACTCAGGCTCTTTTTTCGAATATTAGATTTGAATTTGTAATCCGGATTTGCCTAATTTTGTTTAAAGTTCGACAATATATATTTTTATTTCAACTATAAATATTCTACGTTTTTTATTTCAAATAATTCCCGGGTTTATTCCAATAATTTAATCAACAGCACGAACCACCAATGAGAGGGAGTTTCGCAGCCATGAGACCTGCGCGAAACGTAACATGGTGACAGTTCGGTGGGATTTGCTGTTTAAACCGGGAAAAACATAAACATTTTTTGAACATTTTTATTAAAAACGATCGCGAGTAAATAACATGGTTTTGACTTAAATTCAAGGTACTCTTCGTGAAACGCGCCGCGCTCGCGAGTGAAGTGACTTCCGGTATATTAAAAAAAAAACTGTGAAAACTGAAATTTAAATGTGAAGAAAAAAAAAACCTTTATTTTCGAGGCGCGATAACCAGATGACTCTCTAAATGAAATGGACATTGTAAAAGAGATCATCTATGGTTTTCTGAATTTCTCTTGTGGACATCGTGGGAGCACCGGCGGCTCAGTGACCTTTGGTGGACATCGCGGGACCAGTGGGACCATGGCTTTTGGATTCTTCGTTGGAAATGACCCTTTCACCTTAACCTGTCTTTAATATTACTGCCAGGTGGATCGAGTAGCTTGGTCAGAAAATACAGGGAGAGAAAGTGATACAAAAACACTTCCTCTCATAGAGGGGGTCCACCGTGGGACTTTTGAAGGACATGGGATTTCTTTGAGGATCAGCGGCAGTTCCTGAGGATCAGCGGCAGTTCCTGGGGATCACCGGCAGATTTCCTGAGAGTCAGCGGATGTGAACCATTCTGAGGATTACAGTGATAGTGACATAGTGCGGAAGTGAATTGCGATATTTTTTCGCACATTTCTTTTTCAGGTTTTCTCATCGAGCGACTTGATCAACTCAAGGTTTGATAGCGATAATTTTATGTTGATGCGATATTTTTAATTTTAATACATGTATATATATGCATTGCTGGGTTGAATCATTTCTTTTTGATGAAATTTGATGTGGAATTGTGTTTCAAAATGGTGAAAACAGTAGAATTATTAAATTATTAAGATCACTACGTACTTTATTTACTGAGATTTATTGAAAAATTAAAGAAGTAAAAGAGAATTTTTGCTCTAATTTAATATAATATCTCTTGAAATTAAATAGAATTGAGCGAATCAATTACATTGATTAATGTTTTGATTGAATTATTTATTTTATGACGAAACAATTTAGATTAAAATTTTGAATTTCTTAATTTGTGGCCAAATATGAATAATATGAATTAAATAACTACATAATATTTTGTTTAATAATTTTCCTATTCGTTAATTGTTCTCAATAAAAAAAAATGGCTCCGAGGAAAAATCAAAATAGAACAACAAAACCAGTATCGGCGCCTGCACCTCGCGTGTCAAATCGGACCCGGGGGCGGCCATCGGCACAGGTTGTTGAAGCGATTGAACTCAGCAATGCAGCGAGCCCTATAAGTGATACTGTTACTCACACTCAAAGTGTGAATGGAGGAGAGATTCAGGGATATAGGCAGGTTAATGGATCTGAGAGAGAGGAGGGTAGTGCTGGTTCAGATTTTACGGGCCCACTAGTCAGTACTGTTAGTAGTACTGCTATTGCGGAAATCGCAAAACAAATTTTGCAAATGAGCCAAAATACTTTGCGATCGGAAGAAATAGAAAGGAGAGATTCTGAATCTCAAAGATTAAATAATAGAGCACATTCCTCAACATCCCTTCAGGATGGAGCTTCACTCATTAAAAGTAGTGACTATACTGCATTGAAAGTTCTCGTTGAAATTATTCCTGCTTTTTCGGGACGAAATATTTCTGTGCAATCATTTGCCCGCGAATGTCGATTTGCCGAACAAAATGTCGCGTTGGGTCTTCGATCATTATTCATAAAAATGTTACGGAGTAAAATTCAGGGAGAGGCAGAGCTCTACATTAAAAACAAAGAGTACACTTCGCTTGATGAATTATTAGATTCACTGGAAAAGGCGTTCGGCAAACCCAAATCTCTCTTTCAGATCCAGTCCGAGATTGCTCATATTAGTCAAAAAAAGGGAGAAAATATAATAGCATACGGTGCAAGAGTACGCGAATTACTCAACAAAATGATTGAAATAACTGAGCAACAGTCGTCGCCTGAAGTTGCAATTATAAAAATCAACGAGTATAACGTTGAAGTGGCTAATTGTTTTAGGTTGGGATTAGAGGGTGAACTTGAGGCCCGTGTAAGACAGGCTCATCCTACTAATTTGCAGGAGGCTATAAATGCTGCTATTGAAGCAGAACGTGACCTAGCCCAACACAAAAGGTTGCGGGGGGTCCCTTCGGAAATTTCATCGTATGCTAGCAATGAAACCAGAGTTGAAACCGGTTATACTGTTAGGGATGCACAAAGTAGCTCGTATCCCAAACAAATGTATCGAATTAACGAAAATCCCGCGCCACCCCCTGAAAAACGTAGGGGTGTAGAATGTTATAACTGTAGAGAAGAGGGACACATAGCACGAAATTGCCCACGTGAGACGAAACGCGATATCTTTCCCTACGCATTGAATTCTAACAAAACGCAATATCAAGCGCAAAACGAAGAAAGTTGTAGTTATTGTAAGGGAAGAAGACACAGGGCAGAAGATTGCTATAAGCGGAGGGCCGAAGAAGCTGAAGGGCAAAATGAAGACAGGTGTAGTTATTGTAGGGGAAGAAGACATAGGGCAGAAGAGTGCTATAAGCGAAGGGCCGAAGAAGCTGAAAAGGAACTAGAATCAAATAAAAAATTTAAGAATAACCCTCGTACCAATTCGCAAACTTTAAACTCCAGGGGTGCTCGTCTGCAGGGCGCAGCAGCGAGCAGCAAGAATCTCTTCCCGCGTCAATCAAACGAGTCGTCCTCACAATCGGGAAACAAGGGATCATAAATTCGCCAACGATAAATATTTACAATAAAAATTTCCATAATAACAAAGCTTCATTCCTAATTGATACCGGCAGTGAGTTAAATTTGTTAAAAGAGAGTTGTTTAACTAAAAAATTGTACCGCAATAAAAAACAAAGGTATTTTCTGACAGGCATAGGAAATGGCATGACAAGGACCCGCGGAAGCGTAGTTTTACAAATTGATAAAGAAAGAAATGTAGAATTTCACCTAGTTTCAGGAAGTTTCCCTATTCCACCTTGTGGAATATTAGGAATGCAATTTTTGAGGGAAAATGCTGCTACTATTACTTTTTTCTGACCAGCATGTAAAATTAAAATTGGGAAATATTATTCCTTTGAATAGTGAAAGGCTTCACCTCCCAGCTAGGTGTAGAAAATTAATAACATTACCTGTTATTAATGCAGGCATTAGTGAGGGCTATCTAAAAAGAATAAATACTGGCGATGGAATATTTTTAGGTGAGAATTTAGTTAGACCGCAAAATGGAGTAGTAAAGGTGTTTGCTACCAATTCCACCCTCCATGACATTGAACTGACTGTGCTTCCTGTAGAGCTTCAAGAGTTTGAAGTTGTCCCTCCAGCACAAAGAAATGCTGAGGGGACAACCAAGAACGAAAAGGATAAAGAAATTGGTGAAAGATTTTCTAGAGTCATAAAGTCATTTAATTTTGAAAATTTAAATGACGAAGAAAAAGCAAGTTTACTCGGTCCTTTCGCCGAATATTCCTATCAGGTAAAACTAGAGGGGGATGTTTTGGGAGCTACTGACGTTCTGCAACATGAAATTCATACAACTGATGGAACTCCAACTTTCGAGAGGCAATATCGGCCGGCTCAAGCCTTAAATGAGGAGATTTTGAATCAAACTAAAGAATTATTGCAATCCAAAATCATAGAAGATTCAGACTCTCCTTATAATTCCCCTGTGTGGATCGTACCTAAAAAGGCCGATTCGCGGGGAAATAAAAAATGGCGAATGGTCATTGACTATCGAAAGTTGAATGAAAAGACTATTAGCGACGCCTACCCCTTACCCAATATAACCCACATATTGGATCAGCTGGGCGGAGCCAAATACTTTTCTGTACTTGACCTCGCTTCTGGGTTTCACCAGATAAAAATGCACCCTGACTCCAAGGCTAAAACGGCTTTCTCTACCCCTTATGGCCACTATCAATTTAATAGGATGCCGTTTGGGTTTAAGAATGCCCCCGCCACGTTTCAAAGGCTCATGGATAGGGTTTTGTCTGGTCTCCAGGGGGTGAAACTATTTGTTTACATGGATGACATAGTCATCTATGCAAACTCCCTGGAAGAACATACCCAGAAGCTGAGAAAGCTGCTTGCCCGTCTAAAAGCAGCTGGACTCACTCTGCAACCTGATAAATGCAAACTATTGCGAAAGGAAGTTGCATACCTGGGCCATATTATATCGCGCGATGGGGTTCGTCCGGATCCCAAAAAGGTTGAGGCAGTACGCAAATTTCCGAGGCCAAAGAATACTAAAAACATTAAACAATTTTTGGGACTCGTTGGCTATTACCGTCGATTTATTATTAATTTTTCAACAAAAGCAAAGCCATTAAGCTACCTGTTGAAAAAAGGGGTTCGTTTTAATTGGACTGAATTACAGCAAGGGGCATTTGATCAATTGAAAAATATGCTGTGTGAACAACCCCTTTTGTGTTATCCTGATTTTTCCGAACCTTTTGTAGTGTCATGCGATGCTTCCAATTATGGAATAGGAGGGATTTTAAGTCAGGGACCTATAGGAGGGGATTTACCAGTAGCATATGCATCACGAACGTTGAGTGATACTGAGATTAATTATTCAACTATAGAAAAAGAGCTCCTCGCGATCATATTTAGTGTTGAGAACTTTCGACCTTATTTATTCGGGCAAAAATTTATACTTATAACCGACCACAGACCCCTCGTTTGGATGCACAACATAAAAAATCCGGGTTCAAAATTATTAAGATGGCGGTTGAGGTTAAGCGAATATGAATATGACGTAGTATACAAAAAAGGAAGTGCAAATACAAATGCTGACGCATTGTCGCGAAATCCGATGGAGGAGGAACAGACAAATTTTGATGTTAATTTTGATCCCCCACCTAATGATGACCTTGATCCCTTAGACTCATCCATCGAGCTCAGTCGCAGGGTGTTGATACTGCAGGATCAACCTTACAGTGACAATGACGAATGTACAGATTGTAAAAGAATTAATTGTATAATTGAAGAAGGATTTTTGGGCAATGAGACTGATTTTTTTCAGAGAAATAAGCATGATATAAAAAATCTTTGTACAATTTTGAAAAGTTCTGAATCACCTGACACTAGCGATGAAGATCAGTTCGAAACAGCCAGTGAAGGAGAGAACTTCGATGATGAGAGTGAGACCCAAAAGGTCGATCCTGAAGCCATTCCGGTGGTGTACCCGGGAGGTCGGCAGTTTTCAGGATCGATTGGTCGAAAGAGTTTAAGGACCCAAATGGTCGATTTCGAAGCCATTCCGGCGGTTTACCCGGGAGGTCGGCAGTTTTCGAAATCGATCGGTCAAAAGAAAGGTATAAGTTGTGACGAACTGAGCGAAATCGCGGAGGTCAGACAGAATTATTATACGAAGGACCAAGAATTTGATTCAGTGGACACAGTTACTGACGAAAATGAAACAGAAATTTCCTTAAAGGTCACTCCTTATTCCAGGAACGAACAACCTTGTACCCTTTCCTCTCAAAGCATAGTAAATTTTGAAAAAGAAAAATTTAATATTTTTCCTCAAGATAAAGCGGCTCGTAGAATAAAGGCTATTATCTATCAGAAGTGTGATAATTGTAAATTCAAGCAACAATTTATCATGGACAGTGAAATGGAAGTAGTCCTCCCCCATCACCGTTGTTATCCTGTAGAAGAAATCGAAACTGCCGCAGATAATACAGAAGAATCACCCCTTTTAAATGAGACCCAGTTACCATCCCTAAATGCGTCACAGGAGCCTTTTGACGTGTGGGAAGTGACCAATTCCAAAGCCGTGGTAAAAAGCAGTTACAAAAAGACTTTTCCTAGCTGCTGCGCTTGCGCTTTTTGAGCAAGATTACAATTTTCTAGCTGCTGCGCTTGCGCACTTCCAGCGAGATTACTTTTTCTTGCTGTTGCGCTTGCGCATTTCGATTAAGATTTACTTTCCAGGACTGCCGGAATAATAACCTCACTTCATTAAGATTTGACGGACTTGCATGTTGGTGGCGGAAGTGAGAACGTGGTTAGTGTCAGGTGGTGAGAGGATTTACGGAATTTGTGTGGTAGGTGTGAGTGGAGTGTAAGGGTGGAAGCGGAGGAGGTGAGTAG
>CAKNXH010045858.1:0-10572 GCA_932178445.1 Andricus quercusramuli
AATATGTTGAATACTTAAGCTTTTTTCAATTATTTCACCGCTAATAGCTTCTTAAAATTTTGTAAGCAATAAGGATAATGATTTTCAAAATAGGTAAATGACAATTGAAAATGTAGGTCTGCAAATCACGGAATAATAAAAAAATTAAGGAATTGACGAATATCAATAACATATCGTCAATAATAATATTAATTGTAAAGTAACAATTGTGCACTAAGATATTTTTCAAGGATATAATGTAATGAAGCAATGGACATAAGGAAGAGTTTTTTAAAATGATTAGTATTTTACAAGATATGTTTGGAAAATTTGTAAAATCGTCAAAAGCATTTTTTTTCGTTACACTAGTTATCTATTGATATAAAAAATGATTATTAAGTCATTTTCAGACGATTGAATGACACATTTGGTGAATGTGGACGACCTAAAATTGGTTGGCAAATCGACCCCTTCGGTCATTCAAAAGAACAAGCTTCGATGTTTACACAAATGGGATACGACGGTTTGCTTTTCGGTCGCTTGGATTATGTAGACAAACAGATTCGTTTAAATGAAAAAACTGCTGAATTAATTTGGAAGAGCAATCCTAGCTTAGGTAAGAACAGAACATTAAATAATTCAGAACTATATTAATCGTAGATTTAATTCAACGGTCTTCTCCTAAAAGTTGAGAATTTTTGAATCTGAGATGTTAATTTCAAATCGAGATTTGACTTATTTAAAATATGGAACAAGTCAGGACTCAAGAATTATAAATTCTCATCAATCACCCTAAAATAGAATCTATCATCTATATATTTCAATTCTTGTTAACTAAATATTCTCATCTTTAGGCGATGATGCTGATTTATTTACATCAGTGCTTTTTAATCTTTACATTTCACCAACTGGATTTTGCTTTGACGTACTCTGTAAAGATGAGGTATTAGTTGAAGACCCAGATAGTCCTGATTACAACATTGATACCAAAGTAAGATATTTTATCATTAAACAAAATTCAAATTTTGCATACCTATTTCCTCAGTGGAATATCTTTATCATTATTTTGAAAAATAAAATCCGTAATAATTTTTGTAATAAAAATGGAGAATACTTCTACATACATACATACATACATACATACATACATACATACAATTTTTGATAAGATCGAAAGACCAGTTTAACAACTGTTCAAATATTTGTCGCTCATATAATTTATTCTTTCTTGTTTTTCTGAACCCATTTAATTCTCCCGTGTTGCTTTTTATGGAAGGCATGATATCTCATATTTTAAAAAGGAGGTAAGAATGATTCGTAGCAGTTAGTGCATAAATATTTACGATGGAATATTGATTTACATGCTGAAAAATGAGGAATGAGATAAGGGAATGTTCATGCCGCATTCCTAAAAATCAAAGCTTCATTTATAGATATAATAATATATATAATAACAAAAATATTTATAAAATTAATCAAATATTATTCATAAGAAAAAGAAAACCTCAGACTTAAGATGTTTTACTGACCAATAAGTCTTATGAATTTTTAGTCTTGAGTTGGAACTTTTTGGCAAAACTTTCTGCACGAAGATTTCTCTGTATGTATGCGTTCAAATATATTTTAATCCACAACAAATAAATGTTTTTTTTTCTTTATAAGACAAAAATACGTTTTTTTAAATTTTATTAAGAATCGTCAATATTAGTTGAATCCAGTTGAAAATCAATATTTCTCTTCACAATAAGCCATATAATGGAAATCGAAAATTACTCTTCAAATATCACCCCCATAAGTCTATTTTATAGGGCCCCGAAAAATCCCATAAGTGAAAAATTGGCTTTTGCGATTTTTTGCCGCTGAATAGTTAGAAAGTCTCAGTTTTTCCAAATTTTTCCACTTGTTTTCAACTTTTGAATTAGAGCGAGGCAATAATTAGTTACATTTAACCAAAATAATTTTTTAAACCATTTATTATTATTTATAACAATATTCTGTTAGAATAATGCTAGAAAGTTCGAGTTTTTACTATAATTTTCTACTTTGTATCCACTTTTTATTTAGTGTGATTTAATAATTAATTCAATTGAATGAACCTAATCGTTTGAACAAATAATTATTGTCTATAACTATCTCCTCCTATAGTGATGCTAGATAGTTACGGCTTTTTTCTGAAATTTGTAACATTTTGTCCAGTTGTTACTTACTGAAATAATAATGATTGATGCAAGTTAACAAAAATAATGTTTTAAACAATGTAATATTTTTTTTAAGTACCTTCTTTTAGAGTAATGCTAGAAAGTTGCGGATTTGTGTTTAAAATTTTAAGCTCACCTTTGACTTTTCCGTTAGGAACAAACAATAAATATTTACAATAATAATAATTTTAACAAAAAGGCTCTCAGTAACTATTTCAAGGAAAATTTGCATTTAATATGATCCATGTAGAAAATTTGAAGAATATTTCGAATTCCTGTTTTATTTTCGAAAAATACCTTCACAAAAAAGAATGAGCTTGTTTAAAAATGATTCTCTTTAATGTGTATTGATTATTTGTTTATGACTATAAAGCAAAAGCAAAGTTGAAAATTTGAGAAGAAACCGCAACTTTCTAGGAATTATTCAAGAGAAGATAGTTATAAACAATAATCAATTTTTAAAGCAGTATGTTTGTTAACTTTCATCATTATTACTTTACAAAGTGAAACTGGACATAAAGTTAAAATTTAAAAAAAAACACAACTATCTGGTATTAATGCAGGAAAGATAGTTATAAACAATAATAATTTGTTTACACAATTATGTTTGCTAAATTTCATTAACTATCACCTCAATCTAAGTAAGAAGTGTAAAAAATAAACAATGGCAATAATCAATTAAATTTAAAAGAAATCATTGTTCCAACAGTTTATAAGTATTTTTAATAGTATTCTCTTTGAATAATGCTAGAAAGTTGCTATTTTTTCCTGAATGTTTAACATTTCGGTCATTTTTTACTTAGAGTGAGGCAATAATTAATCAAATTTAGCAAACATAATTGTTTGAACAAATTATTATTGTTTATAACTACCATCTCCTATGCTAATGCTACATGGTGGCGGTTTTGTTTTTAAAAAATTTGTCCACTCCTCATTTAGTTACGTAAGAATTAATGCAAGTTAACAAACATAATTGTTCAAACAATTTATCATTGTCCATAACTATCTTCTGCTAGGTAATTGCTATAAAGTTGCGGCTTTTTCTGAAATTTTTAACTTTTCTTTGGCTTTTTAGTTATGAAAAAATAATAAATAAACATTAGAGAGCACCTTTTTTTAAAGAATCTTACACGGAGAAAATTTGTTCATTAAAATTTACCCAATTAGTTAGGTAAATGGAGGACATTACTGCATTTAGATAAAGTTTACAATTATTTTAGGATTTTAATACAAAACAGAACTATAAATAATACAAAAGAGTTATGTAAAATCTCAAGTCCAAAAGTGAAAATTCTGATATGTAATAATTGATATGAGGGTTGTATTATTTGAATACCAGTATATTATAAAATAACGCGAAGTATTGTAAATTTTTATCAAATGAATGATATAAAGTTTACTTTTGTGTGATATTAAAGATTCACTTAGAAGAAAGTATAGATTGCAGAATTTTTAAAGAAATTTTCACTTTCATTAGGAGAGGAATTACACAACAGTGAGGTAAAATGAGAGTCGCTAGGGACGTCAACATTCTCAGGGCTGAAGCTTAAAGCCAATTCCCCCGTAGACACTTTAACATTTTTAAGTTTCGGTTTATATTGTAGAATTTGAGTAAATATTCAAATATATAGGCTATCCTGTTATCTCAGTAGATAATACTCATTAAGTCACTAAATAAAAGTAGAATGTATTTAAAAATTGACGTACAAAGATGCGGGTGATGAAAAAACATCGAACGACACTGGACAACTGACTTCGAACTTCGAGGCGGGAGATCCCCGAAGACTAATATTTAAAAACAAGGTTGAATTTCTAACAAAATAAGTGAATTTTCAACTTGAAAAGATCAATTTTCTAGTAAAAATGAAGTAGCTACCTTTTTCGTAGTAAAAATTATTTTTTACAACAACAAAAATACATATTTTCAATGAAATTTGTTCAATTTTCAACAAAGGAAATAAAGTTGCAACTAAAATAGTGCATCTTCAAACAAAAACAAACAAAAAACAACATTTCACCAATCGGGTAAATTTCCAACCAAAAAGATGAATTTTCGATGAAAAAAAGACAAATTTTCAACTAAAAAATAAATTTTAAACAAAGGATAGAATAGTTTAATTTTCAGAGAGAGAAATAAGTTTGTGAACAAATAAAATGAATTTTCAACAGAATAGTTAAATTTTCAACCGAAAAGACGTAATGGCTATAAAAAAATCGAAAAATTGAGTATATTAAAATTTTTAGTTGGAAAAATTAATTTTTAAAATTTTATCTAAAAAAGTTAATTTTCAATATAAAAAAAAATTTTCTACTGTAGAAATGAAAATTTCAAACAAGAAGATTAGTTTTCTACCAAAAAAGAATAATTTTAAAGAAAATATATGAATTTTCCATCAACATTTTTCATTTTTAATGAAATTTTCAACCCAATAGTTGCCTCTTCAACCAAAAAGGTTGAAAATTACCAGAAAAAAAAATTTCAACTAAATGGATGAATTTGCAACTAAAAACATACATTTTTAACAAAGTATAGAATAGTTTAATTTTTAGTTAGAGAAATAAGTTTTTAAGCAAATAAAATGAATTTTCAACTGAACAACTTAATTTTTTTACCGGAAAGATTAAATTTGAATGTAAAAGAATCTCGATAAGAAATTTAGTTAAATTTTTTGTTTAAAAAATTAATCTTCAATAAAAAAAAAATTGTTTCCACCAAAGAAATTAAATAAAATACATGAATTTGAACTAAAAAGGTTAATTTTCTACAGAAAAGACACACTTTCAACAAAATAGATAAATCTTTAACTGAAAAAGCTAAATATTTAACAAAACATATATTAGTTAAATTTTCAGACAGAGAAATAAGTTTTTGAGCAAATAACTTTAATTTTCGTAGAAGTATTTAAATTTTCAAGGAAACAAATAAATTCTCTACCAAAAAGATCAAATTTCTATAGAAAAATTTCAAAACAAAATCGAGTTGACTTTTTAGTTGATAAAAAATTAATATCAATGAAAAAAACTAATTTTCCACCAAAAGAAAGAATTGTAAGTAAGTGGAAAAAGTTGTCATTCATATTGAATTCACTGGAGGAATTTCCTCGCTATAATACGGAAACTTCTGTTAATCATGTACAACGTTCTCAAATAATATAAGATTTTCTGTAAAATCTATTAAAAAATGTTGGAAATGAACCGAGTTCTTTTTCCAAAGAAAGGGTAATTAGTGCGCGCATAGCACGCATAATGTTCTATTATTTTTAAAAAGCAGACCATGCAAAAGTTTAAAGTATTGAAAATTAAATAATTTAAAGTTTCAAGGTTAGAAAATTTCAAATAAAAAATTATTCAATGTTTTTATTTATTTCCTGAAAATTTATAAGCCCGCTGATTAATAAAATTATACAATATCAAATTTCGATGAAACGGGGACCAGATATTTTTTTGTACGGCCCTAACGTACTGGTACTTTAACTTTATAGCCGAGATTTTTTTCTCGATATTCTAACTGTTGGGTTAACCGTGAGGTTTAGTTATTAGCCATAGCACGCGTTAACCGTAGCTTAGGTGGTTCGAAACCCGTCACAGCGTTTGCGATTTTTAATAGCGTTAATATTGTTAAAAGCGTGCGACTATATCGTATGTAATGTATCGTAATTTAATGTAATTGTTTAAGTTAAATTGTGTATATGTACCAGCAATATACTTATGGATTGTATGATATGTATAAGCATGTATTTGTTAATAGTGGATGACCTTCCACAGAATCAGTTTGTAGCAAGAATGTTTTTTTTTTGCTGGCGCACGAAATTTTACATGACTGGGATGTAGAATTCACATATTTAGAGAGGTAGACTTTGTTTTCTAGGATTGAAACTGTACCTAACAGTTCGACTTATTTTACCTAACTGGTATAGGTAATCGACATCTCATTTTACCCAACTGTCAGGTAATCTCTAATATCTTGTTGTATTATTTCTTACTGAATCGCGAATTAAATTTTAATGAATTTATATTAATAATTCATATTTTCACATCAAATATTACCCTATTTCATTTTACATGACTGAAAGTGAAATTTTAATATAATGCCGTAATGTCCTCCGTTTACCGAACTAAGTTATGCAAAATTTAACACACAAATTTTCTCCGTGTATTCTTTTGTGAATATATTTTCCTGAAATGAAAAGTACATTTGAAATATTTTTTAAATGTTCTATATGAATCATATGGAACGTAAATTTTCCTTGAAGTAGTGACTGAGAGCATTTATGTTAAAATTATTATTAATAATATTTATTATTTGTTCCTAACTAAGAAGTCAAAGAAAAGCTGGAAATTTCAGAAAAACCCGCAATTTTTTAGCATGACTCTAAGAGAAGATAGTTAAAGACAATAATAATTTGTCTAGTGCCAAAAAGTCGTAAATAGCGCCAAAAACTCGCAACCCCCAATTCTTTAATTATGGTTTTTTACCATATGAAACAAACTTATGGGAGTGATATTTATAAAGTAATTATTCATTTGCTTTATACAGTTAATCGCGAAGAAAAATATTGAATTTTAACTAGATTCACATAATGTTGACGATTCAAAATAAAATGTATAAAAACGTGTTCTTTATGGAAAATATGTATTATTCAATTCCATGGGGCTTGTGGAACCTCAACCAATAAGTTTTTTTTTCTTCAAAAAATCTCCTTTTTTATTTAAACAAATTTGGGGGTGACATGCATGAAAGGTCGAAAAAAAATTTCCAATTCATTTTTGGTCCATCCTATTAAAAATACATACCGGGACAATCTGATGTAGAAAGATTCGCACACAAATCCAACTCAAGAACAAAAACTGTCTGTTACATATTGGACTCTACCCATTTTAAATCTCAGTTTTTTTATTCATGGACAAAATTCAAAATCTTATAATTCATCGAACAAATTTTGTTGAAGCCAACAATCTATCATGTATAATTGTACATTTCTCTTTCTATGTTCAATAACTTATGATTGTTTAAAAAAATCGGTGCGATGAATTATTAATTTTCACTAATTTGGTAATAATTTAAGTAAACTAAATAAGAAAGAAAGATTTATCTTTGTAATAAATTCATACTCATTGTCTAAAGTTACACAATCCGTGAAAATGTATTCAGCAAGATTGGTGGGAATTATTTCCACTATCCCACACCACCAAACCCTTTTTCAGGTCCCACAATTTCGTTTCATACGTTATTATAACTTCGCGTAACTATAGAATCAGAAAAATTGATAAGTTATACATTATTCTTTCTTGGAGATTAAGAAGCTGCTTCACATAAGTGTGAAACGTTTCAAAGCATCTAAATCGAATCTTATTATACATGTCACGACAAATCTGAATAATTTGAATGGGTGCGAATCTTTTTCTGTGAATCCACTTTCCAAATTTTACGAAATTCTCCTTCCAAAACAGTAAGATCATGTACTTTTTCTTTATTAATTAGGTTGAGGAATTTTTGGCTTCTATGAGATATCAAAGCGAGAGTTACAAAACAAATAATATCCTTATAACAATGGGTGGAGACTTTAATTACCAGAATGCTCAATTAAACTTTGGAAATATGGATATTCTAATAAGGTATTAAATTATAAATACAGAATTATTCAACATACAACAATCTCCATTGGTCGACTTCACCTGATCGACATCAAATAACATCATCTAACTTCATTAATCATTATATATTATAATATATTACACAATTCCGTAAATTTATAATGAAATAATACGCATTCATCGGACTCATAGATGAGAAACTCTTTAAAATTTAGGAACAAGTCATTCAGAAATATGTAGTCAGAAAGGGGAGGACATTTTGAAAACTCCACATTATCTGAAAGTGTTTTTGGCATTTGGCTAAATTCAGGCAAAGTCCTGTCGTCGGACCACTATTATAATTCTCACACAGGGCCAGGATTTTCATTATCAGAATAGTTATTAAATGTTTTTGGAGAGGTTGGAGAGAATAATTAGGTAAGGCCAATGCATGGTCTAAGGAAAGTTTTTTCAAATCCTTCAAGTAAGTCCGTCCATCTCTCATTTCAACTAGAACATGAACTGCGTAAGCTACAACTGTTTTTCGCAGTAAAACTGATGGACCTCCGGCAAAAATGTGAATTCTGTAATGATTCGAAACGTCAGCGGCTAATAACAATACACTAGGAGGGTAAGGGGGTGAATTGGGGATTTTTTGTAGGATCTTTCATGTATGTGATATAAAAACACAGCATCCGCAATATCTTCATGATAAATTTGTTGAAAGAGTTATTGTTACTAATCGGGAAGTTAGACGTCCATAAATGTTTAGAGTTCCACAGAGATGAACTATAACTTTTCAGAAGTCATCTATTGTATCAGTGACGACTTTGTGGAACAGTTTACCTGAGGACACAGTTGATGAAGAGACAGTTTACTGCTTCAAAAGCAGAATTTCTAAATATTTAAAAGATATGGAAGATTAGACATGTCTTTTTCGAAATATAATAAGTGTGTTCTGAATTTAACATAGAAAAAACAGAAGATAAACTTTAGATCGACTTCCGTTGAAAGATTCGCTTCAACAAAAATTAACCTTATCGAATAAACTTTACACGAAGCTGAGATAATTCCGTGTTTTTAAACTGTCTCGGAATAATTTGTCAACGAAAAAGCGGTTTTTGCTATGTATTTGACAGCAGTGCAAAGAACAACGAAGTATGGATGAAATTGGTCTGGAAATCAGGACACCAGATTTTGAAAAACATTGCACTTATGACCATTTCATTAAAAAAATCATTGCACTTATCACGGAGGAATGGTTATATATTTTTTATGACTGTCAATAAAGCACTTGACAACATTCGAAAAAGTTGCCATATTTACTATTATCTTAACCATAATTCACAAGTTATGAGATAGGAATGTCCGTTTTGAAAGTTTCGAGATCCGTCGGTATTGCAGTTTAATATGCATAATAATACCAATTGCATTGGGACAAATCTTAATTTTTTTGAAAACTCAGAAAAAATATGTTTTTTCGGGAGCTGGACCAACTTTTGCACAGACATCGAGAAGGGAGCTGAGGCGGCTAGACTGGACAGGCTGCTTTCTCGAAATCCGGACGCTATTCTCGGCACTCTGAAATTGCCCTGAGGGGGATACTCAGAGTCGGACGGAGATACCTTGGCCCATCTGATCAGGGCACATTTTCCAAGATTTTCATGGTTTGGAGAAGGGGCGACGGCAACTTAGAGGCAAGCAAAGTCACCTGTGGCCCAACCGGGCCCCAAACGATGGCTAGCCAATGAGATGGTCACCCCTGCCAGGGTCAGGTGGGCCCTGAAATTCTTCAGTCCTTACAAGTCTCCTGGCCCGAATGGCATATATCCAGCCGAACTATATTTGTATTTGTATTTGTATTTATTCAAGAAAAGTCCCTAGGGCTAAATAGCCCTCTAAGGAACAGGATAATACAGGGTCATTACAAATTTGTGCAAGCACTGATCGGCAGAATACTTGATTAATCTTATAATCTAATCAATAAACTAAATTAAATAAATTAATAGAGTCGACCACTAAATACGTATTAAATTAGGTTTGAGATTAATGCGTAGTGATTAACATTAAGTGGCTAAATGGTAGATCTTGTGCATGTTAAGGTTGAAATAAAGAAAGAAAAACCGTGTGTGAAAGAAATACTTTGCAAAAGTTAATGAAAACAAAAGAAAATTCGATGATGGAATGTTCAAAAACTAATTATGAGAATTTACCAGTGAGTAATTTCAAGAGTTGGGTTAGGAGTATTGTACAAATATTTGAAAAAGAGATTCTTGAAATGATACAGGGAAGGTGCATTTCTAATATCGTAGGGTATTTTATTTCATAGTCGGGCACCCCTTACTATAAATGATCTTTGAAGCTGACACGTTCTGTGAAAAGGAATCTTAAGGATTTTATGTCTTTTACGAAGCTTAGACTGTGCTGGAAGGTCTCTGTCTACAAATTGGAATAGGTTGAATAGATACTCGGGAGCTTTGTTCTGAGAACGAGTATAGAGCAAATTACCCATTAAGAATTGTCTTCTCTTGGCAACATTAAGCAGACCAGCCTTAAGTCTGTATGTAGTTATGTGTTCGTATTTAGGCAAATTGTAGATAAAACGGACACAGGCATTCAACGCGCGTTCAAGCTTTAAATTTAAATCGTCGGTCAAATCATCATAAACTAAACAGCCATAGTCAGAATGGGGCAAAATTAGACTTTTAACCAAAAGTATCCGAGTGGAGGTTGGTAAAGAGTCCTTATTCCTATAAAGTTGTTGTAGAATTCTGTATGTTTTCCTTGAGATATTCTGTACCTGTTCCTTCCAGGACAAGGT
>CAKNXH010045863.1:2197-13561 GCA_932178445.1 Andricus quercusramuli
ATTTCGCCGGGAGCGGGTGCTAATCTAAAAAATTGCACCCGCTCCTAGCGAAATCGCGGTAAAATTTCAGCTGTAACCACGTCTCACGACCGTGAGATGGGTGGTTACAGTCTGCGCGAACTCAATACGATGATCCGGCGAAAGTCTCGTGCACCCTGAGGACACGGAGCGACCCAAGGACGACCGCCTTCTGCATTCTCCCTGCAAGTGTCTCAGCATTTTGTTGACACGCAGGGATGCTTTTCAGGCTATTATCAAGTGAAACCTTGGCACCTCCAAGAGCGCCAATGATCAGGACGATTAGCTTAACAGAATATTCCGGGTATAACCGTCGCAACTCCCTCATAAGGTCTTTATACCTTTCTTTCTTTTCTTTCTCCTTCGCTGTGACGTTTTTGTCCGCTGGTGCCGAAAATTCGATAACGAACATGGTTCGTTTCTCGAAGTCAAGAAGAACCATGTCAGGCCTCGAGTGCGCAACAGAAACAATTGTCGAGAATATGAAGTTCCAATATATGCGGCACTTCTCATTTTCGACAATTGACTCTATTTCTCTAGGGGCGTTCAGCGAAGAGGTATTTGGGCTAATGCCGTAAGAGTGACAGAGATGGTAATGAAGCACTCTCAGTGCTGCATTGTGCCTTTGGATGTAGGTTGTTCCCGCATGAGCTGGACAACTAGATAGTATGTGTCCTAGATGCTCGGGGTGTTCATGACACGCTCTGCAGCTATCATCGGGAATATCTTGGCTCAAAATGTGGCGACGGTATGCTAGAGTGGAAATGACACCATCTTGACATGCCAAAATGAAGCCCTCTGTGCCCGACTTCAATCCGGGTGATCTAAGGAAAGCAAACGTCAGCTCATACGACATCGACTGATCTTCCACATTTTTGTGGAAGATGCCGTGCATCTTCTTGTCGAGGAGCTCTTCGCGGAAGTTTTTCTCCTGTGCTTTCTTAATCCGGGCCTTCAGGAGTGAGTATTCAAGATGGATAAGATTTGATGCAATTCGCTCACCCCTGATATTGAAGTCAAGGCCGAGTGTTTCAGCAGCCTCTTCTGCTGCTTTGTAAAGAAACGCCCCTTTGCCTACTTCTTCGTATTTTCTGACCATTTTAAGAAGAGGATCTTGTCCATTTGCGACAATATGTGCTGTACCCAGAATAATCCTGTGGTGAAGACATCCAAGATTCAGTATTCCACGACCACCTTGACGGCGTGAGATGTAAAGTCGTGGAACAGAAGACTTAAGGTGCATGCTTTTGTTCATGTGCATGACCTTTCGGGACCCGATATCGAGGGATCTGAGCTCGTCCTTCGTCCATGGAACTACTCCAAATGAATAGAGTACTACTGGGACGGCAAGCATGTTCGTTGCAGATACTTTGTTCCTCGCCGACAGTTCGGGAGACCATATCTGTCGGAGGAGACGTTTGTATCTGCATCGGAGAGTATCCTTTATAGATGTTACGTCCTGAATGCGGCTTTGTGGCACGCCCAGGTATGTATAGGTCTCTCCAGCGCAAAGGTGTCGTATAGCGCTTCTGTCAACGAGTTCAGGATCTTCGGGGATGCCGTTAAGTTTTCCTTTCTTCAAATTAAACTTGGCGCATTTCTCTAACTCGAACTCCATTCCAATCTCTTGAGTGTACTCTGTGACAATTTTTAGAGCTAGATGTAGTTTCTCTTGATTTCTAGCATATAGCTTAAGATCATCCATGTAAAATACATGAGTTACCTTATGCTTTCGATTTCCAGGTTTGCCGCAGAGTTACCCTTCGGAATGGCGAAGTGCAAGAGATAGTGGCAATAATGTGAGGCAAAAGAGGAGAGGGCTCATGGTATCGACCTGAAACACACCTCTCTGAAAGGTGACACTGTTAGTGATCACACGATATTTTCCAGATAAGATGGTAAATCTGGTTTTCCAAAGCGGCATTAATCTCTCTATGCATCTCACGATGTGTGAATGAACCTTTAAGCTTTCCAACAGACAGATGATAAGTCTATGGGAGGTTGAATCAAAAGCTTTTCGGTAATCTATCCAGGCAATCGATAGAGATCGTTGATAGGATGCTGCATCTTTACAGACACATATATCGATGAGCAGGTTCTCCCGACATCCTGCTACGCCTTTCTTCGAGCCACGTTGTTCATACATCTCTCGCCACACAGGTTCAATTGTCCGAAGAATCCTATCATTTAGGATGGCTGTGAAGATCTTATACAGTGTATTCAGACAAGTTATTGGCCTGTAATTCTTAGGGTCAGCTCAGTTGTCCGTCTTAGGCAGGAGCACTGTGCGCCCTTCCACCAACGACTCCGGAATAGGCTCTTCCGACTTTAGATATGAGGTGAAAATTCGGGCCAGATGCTGGTGGGTAGAAGGAAACTTCTTCCACCAGAAGATCTTGATACCATCTGGTCCCGAAGCGGGAAAGTTCTTCATGCCTCTTAATACGTTTTTCACCTCCTCGGTAGTGATAGGTGGGCATTCTTCCTCAGGTGTTATGAGGGCATTGCACAGCTCCTTGAAGCTATTTATGTTCTTTGAGTCTTCTTGAAGTGGATGCTGGACCTCGTAGACTTCTCTCCAAAATGCTTCGACCTCCTCTGGTTTGGGCGGATGGCCGACAGTAATTGGAGGGTCTTGGAAGAGTTTAGATGGATCAGATGAAAATTGTTGATTTTCTCTGACCCACCTCTCTCTCCGCTCTAGACTTCTAGCGTTAGATAGTATTCGTATTCTGTCAACAATATGCTGTCTGATGGTCATTAGCTTTGATTTGTTGATTGTGTGATGACGGATCCGCAGTTCGCGCGCGAACCGTCGAACCTTGGCAGTGAAATTCCTGCCAGATGTTATGTAGTCAATCACACACTGAATGCGGGACGCGTACTGTCTAGCCCAGCCTATCTTTGTGCTGAGTTGATGCATTCTTCTTTTGGTATATATATATATATATATATATATATATATATTATATCTTCTTTCTTTTTATTGATAAATGAATTAAAATGATAAATAAACTTTCTTAATTAACTATAAAATAGTTTTTTATTAAAAATAATACCATTCTATACAAAATTCGTCTCTAATTTTTAGACTTCATCTTATTTCTTAAATATTTCATATATTTTTAATAAAATTGAAAATATTTTATCTAAAAATTTAATCTTTTTTGTATGATGATTAAAAATTGTAATATTTTTTTAATAATAAATTCAACAATTATATATGAAAATTTTTGACTAAATTTGTTTTTGAATGATTTAATTAATCTGTTCATATGTTGAAATATTCCTTATTTTTCTGTTATATTTGTATAATTTAAAAAAAATACATATGTAAATAAAAGAAAATCAATTATTTTTCCAATTATAGAAAAATTTAAAAAAAAATTATTCTCATTGTAACATTTCAAAATTATCAAAAATTGTATAAACCTTTTTCCAAATATTAAAGAATATACTTTTTTGGTTTTAAATTTGTTCAAATATTTATGATTTGAAAATCATTCTTGTATATTTATATTAATTTCAAATATCATTTACATTGTAGACATTTAACACATTTTATATCAGAATATTTAAAAAATTACATTATATTCAAAAGTTCTTGAAATTTTTTTAAATTATTTGAAAATATATATTTTTAATTACAAACATTTGAAATATTTTCAAAGTATAATTTCAAGTTATTTTTCAACTTATTTAGAATTTTCAAAAACTTGAAGTCATTATTTAAAAATAAAACATCAATCTTAAATTGGAATATTATAATTGTTTTAACAACTTTAATTTTCAAATTTTTTTAATGTATGAAAAGTTTTCTACAAGATATTTTTCTTCCCAGATTAAAAAATATTTGAAAAATAAACATAAACAAAATCCTCAAAAATCATTTTTCAATTCTCCTTGAATTTTATGAAAATTATCTATATATAACCTTAAAGTAAATACACAAATGGACATAAAAAAGCCAACTGAAAATAATATCAGTTTATTCTGCACAAATTTTCGATTTCATGTCTTTAAAATTTGTTTAAATATATATATATGCATATACATATACACACATATATATATAGATATATAATTAAAAACAAAGTTAAACAACCACCGCAGGGTACCACTAAGAGCAACTGCCATCTTGAAAAAATGTCAATGGCCCCCAGTAGAACCGCGGTAAAATACACCTATGGCCACGTCTCACATCCGTGAGATGGGTGGTCATGGGCGTTTCGCCGGTTCGTCGTTGTGTTTCCATCTAAATTATTTTCAGCACCCCGAACTCTAGGATGATCGGCATTGTTTGCCGATCCATTGTCGGGTGCTCTGCGCGTTCGATCGTTTTGAACCGCATCTACAACATTTTGGTGATTTTTTGGTTTCATTGTTGTTCCCACGAGCAGCTAGGGAAAGGGTTCGTCCATCCTTGTAGAGCCCCGCGTGCAAGGATAAGGCTATTACTCTGAGACATCGCCCGATATCCCAGGGTCACCGTTAAAGACACCTCACCCAGGTGCCATGCAGCTTTCGGCACGGTTCGCACACCTTCGCTTAGGGGTTATTCCTTCGGGACCATCCCTGAACAATTGTCCGCGACTGCTTATTAATTATTGTACCCATATTCAGCAGAAACCCTTGGTACGGGGACCCTCTATCCGCAACCCGAGGACGCGTTCGGTGGCTTTGTCATAAGCCCTTCGGTTCTATTCCAAGGGAATCGAAATATATATATATATATATATATATATATATATATCAATAAAATTTATAATACAGTTTTTCATGTTACAAAATTTTGAAGAATGATATGAAAAATGTGATTTAATTTCAATGATATTAAGTCTCTTATAAAGTTTTCAAATTCTTAACATTTTTTACAATTTTCTTTATTAAATATTAAAAAATATAATTTTGTTGTTGTTAATTTTTTCAAATTGTTTTTAATTCAAACTATTCTTAAATATTAATATTAAATCTAAACATAATTAAAATTGTTTAAAATTTATAAAAATATTTTCTGAAAATTATTTTTAAAAATAATAAATTTATTTTTTATATACTATCTTAGGAAAACAATAGTATCACCTTGAAACAATCGAAATAATTAAAGATCTTGAAAATTTTATTTTAAAATATTTAAAAATCAACATTAAATTAAAAATTTGTTGAAATATTTTTATAAGATTACATTTTTTTTAATTATAAAAATTTTAAATATATCCCTAAATAATTGATAATTTTTTTTAAATATTTGTATTATTTATCGACATATTAAAAAATTTGTGTAGCTCAAAATTAGGATAGAAAAATAAAATATAAATCTTAAATTAGTATATTGTAATTTTTGTACGACAAGTTAATTTTCCTCGTCTTTTTCGAATTGTAACAAATTTAAAAAATTATATTGTTATAAACAATTTTTTAGAAATTAATTTTTTTCCAGTATTACAAAAAAATAAAATGTTCTCTTTTATAAATAAAGTTTAAAAATATATTTCAATAAATTTGAAGATAAAAAGAAACTAATTTCTTGAAAATTAATTTTTTCGAAAATTATTATTCTTGAATAATCACGTGTATTATCGTTAAGGGATAAGGAACAAAATGATTTTATTATTAAAGAAAAATGTAAACAACAATTTCCATACGTCATTATTGCAGTTTTCATTTAGAAATATTTATAATTTACATTTTGTATCTTAGAAACAAATATTTAAAATTGAAATATCTTATTCGTGAATTTGGATTTAAAAAATTTAAGAAACTCAAACAGAACTACATGGAAATAGTATATAAATATATGTTCATAAGGTGTGCAATCATTAAGATGTTAAACAATAATAATTGTGTAAGATTTTCTGTATTTTAGTTCAATTAATTTTATTTTGAACTACGATAATTAATCCAACGCCAAAAGCGCGTCTTTTTTTGTTTGTATTGAAAAATGATTTGGAATGAAAAGTTTAAAATTGCAATGAAAATTAGTGTTTTCATCATTTATTCTCAATGTTGAATACAAAAACTTCTTAGTTGAAATATTTTCTCATACTAATTACAAGAATTTTTAAATAAAAAAATCATTTCCAACAAAAAAATTAATTGTTTCGAAATTTATAAAAAAATGTTTTTAAATTATTTAAAAAAATAATACATGTAATTTTCATATAATATCCTAGGAAAACAATCGTATTACCTTTAAACGTTTAAAATACATGAAGATATTAAAAAATTTATATTTAAATATTTAAAAATCTACATTAAATTGAAAATTTGTTGAAATCTTTTTGAAAAGACATTTTTTTTTTTGAAAATTATAAAAATTTGAAATATATCTTGAAATCATTCATAATTTTCAATCAAATTTTTATTATTCATCGACATATTTAAAAGTGTGTATAGCTCAAAATTAGGATAGGAAAAAAAAACATAAATCATAAATTATTCTTATAAAAAGAGGAAATAAGACATTTTTTTGGAATAGTCGATGCGTTTGAGTTATAATGTCCGAATATCACGGACAGTTAAGTCAAAACACGTGCGGCTGTAATTTTGAGAGTTTTCGTGAAAGTAGGAGTAAAATATTGGAAAAGCGAAAAAAATTAAGGAGGCTGGCGATACCATGATTTACGACTACAACGGTCCTCAAAATTCTTTCGCATTTTATGTGTAGCGGAAGAAATGTCATCCTACCATTTATTTAGTTCTGATTGTGAATATAAATAAATAAATAAAGTTATCAATGATATTCATTTGCTCGAATTATTCTTTTTAATTCTAATGACTTGAAATAAAATAGATAATTTTGAAAACAAATATTTTTTAAAGAAAAATTAACTACCTATTATAAAAAGAAAATTTTTAAATTAATGATAAATGTACGAAGTAAAATAAAGTTTTGAATAAGTACTAAAAATGTTCATGATGTAGTTTAATTTAAAATAATAATTATGAAAATAATATGTAATAATTAAGATTATAATAGAATAAGATTTAAAATTTCAATCAGAAGAAAAAATAATTGACAACAAAATAAGAGAATTCTTAATATAATAGATGGATTTAAAATCAATTGGATTTTTTAAAAATAATTATAAAAAAAATATTTACTTTCTCAAATAAAAAATGTATACTCAACAAAAAATGATAAAGTAGTTTATATTTCATTACAGAAAGATTTTATTTTTTCATGTACAAGATGATTAATAAAAAGAAATATAATTTAAAATAAAAAAGTTGAATCATGCATTAAACAGATTAATTTTCAAGAATGATCAATTCTTCAAAACAAAAAAATATTTTTTCACGAAATATATAAATTATGAAAAAAAGTATTAATTTTGTAGATAATAATGTACTTTTTATATAATTGATTTTAATTTAAAAACATATTAAATTTAATTAAAAACATTATGAAAATCGTAAAAATGGAAAAAAAATTAAAACATTGTACGACTTTTTAAAATATATTGTTGAAATCGAGAAATAAGAAAAAATCAAATTCATCATAATTTGAGAGTAAAAATAGTTAGTTATGAGAAATAACAAAGAAATGAACAATATTGATGTTTCAGGCTTCATCATCAATTTCATAGATTTATCGAAAAAATATTATTTATGATTTCATATATAAGGAAAAAGTATATAAAAAAATTTTATTAATTTTTTTATATTAATGGACATAGTCAAATTTTAAGAAAATTATAGGCCACTTAAAAAAATAATAGAGATTCTTGACGTTTGTAACATTGTTTAAAATATGTTGTAAATTTCATGTATTGTATATTTGAACTCTCCTTTTTACGGGTTTGAGGGCCTCCGCTCCCTGTCCATATGTTTACATTTCATCCTTAGTCTAACTTAACCGCTACTTATTTTCTAATGCATCGCCTTACATAATAACAATAATATTAGTACTACTCTTCTTAAACTACAGACAATGAGCGATCTTCCCGGGCTTCCGTTTTCTCTTACCATTAAATGCATTTACACCGATTTAAAAATTTTGAATTTTTACTAGTTAATTTCCTTTAAACAGGATTACCCGTTTGGCTCTGCCCTGATCCCTTGCTTTCTCTTATTTCTTCCAATTTGTTCATCCAAATCACTCCCTGTCCATTACCATCCAAAATCCATCTTACACATTCATCCACACTCAACTGTCCATCTTCCTCTCCTGTACACCTCTCTAACACATGTGCCCATGACTCCACTTCGTATCCACATACTCTGCACAGATTGTCCTCTTCATCCATCCAATATCTACAAGCTTTCACTCCTTCCCCTATTCTAAACCGTATCACCCTATTCCATTTGCCTTCCTTTTTCATCTTTTGCAAATGTTCTGGTTCCGTCACCTCTTTGACCATCATATACCATCTATTGTTCCTCGAGTCCATAATCTTTCTCCATCTCTCTTCTCCTTGTCTTACCAATAGCTCTAATTCTATGTTCTGCCAATCCAGAACCCCTTCCTGTATATCACAAGCCCCCCTCATTTTTTTTCTTTCTTCCTCCCATTTCGAATTTCCCAAATTTCCTCTCTTCTCCTTGTTCCGAACTTCATCCAAGCATACTTGTGCTATTCTACTCCCCTCTCCCCTTTTCAGCTTCTCTTCAAACCTCCAGGCTCTCTTAATTTGTCTCGTTACCATTTTCTCCCTTCCTAGTTCTTCCCTCAACATGTGTCCTGGGCAACTCCAGCTAACCCCCATTACCCATCTCAGAAATCTCTCATGCATGCTTTCCACTTTCCTATGTTCCTTCCATCCCCAGACCTCCACTCCGTAACACAACACCGCACAAACCAACGCATCAAACAACCAGACCCTCATTCTTCAATCGTCATTGAACCTTCTCTTTCCTATACCCCATACTTGGCCCATTACTTTGCTCGCACATTCGATTCTCTTCCTCACCTGCACCTCGTTTTCCCCTCCTGCCTCAAACCAAAAACCTAAGTAACAGAACTCCTTCACACTTTCCACTGTTTGTCCGTTCATCTTCCAAACGTAACCTTTTTTGGTCTTTCTACTTCTGAAGCACATCACCTTGGTCTTCCCTGCGTTCACCGTCAGTTCTTTTGCTCCCACATACTCTTCGAAAATTCTTATCATTAGGTTTTTCCCCTTCTCATCGTCTGCTAATAGAACTACGTCGTCCGCGTATGCTAGAGAGTATAGTTTGCTATTACCTAGAATCGTCCCCCTTTCCCTTTCTCCTTTAGCTTCTCCTCTAAGTCTGCCAGCAGCATATCAAATAGTAGCGGACTCAACGGGCACCCTTGCCTCAGACCTCTATCTGTCCAGAAAATCTCCCCTTTTTCTCCCTTTATCTTCACTCTAATCCTGGTTTCAGTAAAAATGTCCTTTATCCTCTCCACTAAACCTTCCTCTATTCCTCTCTCTTTCATTGCCTGCCATAGCACTTTTCTATTCACTGAGTCAAAAGCTGCTTTAAAATCTGCGAATAAGGCTACTAATTTTCCTTTTTTCCTCCTTAAGTTTCTGTTAACCAAGTAGTTGAGTACGTAAATGTAATCTATTGTCCTCATCCCTTTTCTAAATCCCGTCTGATTATGTGGGATACTTTGTTTCTCTTCTATCTGACTCTCCAACCTTTTTCTTAGAATTTCCGCGTACATTTTATAACCCACTGGCATGAGGGTGATCCCTCTGTACTCTTCTAACTTCTTACCCTCCCCTTTCTTGACAAGCGGTACCACCAGCCCTGTCGTCCACTCCTCCGGCCACCCTTCTCCTTTCCAGACCTTGTTGCAGATCTTCCACAGCCCTTCCCTTATCCCTTCTCCTCCAAACTTTATCGCTTCGTTCTCCATTCCATCCTCTCCTGTAGCCTTGTCTCTTTTTAGTCTATCTATCGCCTCATTCACTTCATCTCTTGTTATTTCGTTCGCTTCCTCTATTTCTCCCTGGACTGTGTTTCTATTTTCCCCTTTAATCCAATTTTGTTCTCCCCCTAGCAGACCCTTGAAATAATCCGTCCATTCATCCAATTCTATTTCTTCATTCACACCCTTCCTTCCTCCTCTTTCCCTGTTTATCACATCCCAGACCCTACCTTCTTTGATTGCTTTTTCTACTTCTTCCTTGTATTTCTCCTTTCCCTTTTGCTTTTTCCCTTCCAGCATCCTCTTATGTTCTCTTTTTCTCCTTTTGTACTCCGCCTTCTCTATTTCTCCTTCCCTCCATTTTCTTACATACTCTTTCATTCTCTCCTTACTCCAGCCTCTCTTTCCCTCTTCTCTTCCTTCTCTTGTACCTATCTCATTCCTCACCTTCTAAATCGACCCTTTCAACCTTTCAAATAACGAGTCTACTCCCTCCTCCTTTTCATATCTAACATTCTCCTTTTCCATTTTCTGTTCAAACACTTTTAATTAATCTACCCCCCAGACTCCCATTTTCGTTATCCTTCCCCCCCCCCCCCTTTCCTTTCTCCCCCTGCCGCGCTTATGGATGCCACCTTTCATTGTAGCTATTACTGGGAAGTGTTCTGACCCTATCTCATTCCCTACATTCATACTGCATATCATATTCCTCATTCTTTCTTCCGCCAGGATGTAGTCTATTACTGTTTCTCCCTTACCTATAAATGCAATCTCTCCTTTCTCATCTCCTTCCATGTTGCCATTACATATAAACCATCCGGTTTCTCCTATTATGTCTAGTAACCTCCTCCCCTCCCGGTCTATCTCCCTATGCTTGGAGCTCCTTATATATGCCTCCTTTTTTTCATCCCAAGTCCCTCCCCCTTGCTCTCCAGGCCAGGCATTCAAGTCCCCTCCTATCAAAATCAACTCTTCCTTCTTTTCCTCCATCCAACTCCTTATTACTCTCCAACCTTCCTCTTCCCCTCTTCTTCTATATACACAAACCACCGCTATTTTGACTTTCCCAATTATAATCCTTCTTACCATTATTCCCTCCTCTTCTTCCCTGTCCTTCTCTGTTCTGCCTTTTACTGCCAATTCTTTTCTCACCCGTGAGACCATGCCGCCCATCCCTCTACCTTTAACGTGTTCCTTTCTTGCTTCTTGCATTGTCCACACATACCCTTTAGGTAACAACCTTTTCATCCCCTTCCAATCCTTCTCATCCGCCCAGGTTTCACTCATCATAATCACATCCCACTTTTCTAACTCCCGCCAGAAACCTTCATTCTTGTTCTTCAAGCCTGTCACATTCCAGAAAGCTATTTTCACTTTTTTCCCTCCCTTCCCTCCCCTATCCTCCTCACTTTTCTTCCGCCTTGCTTTTTGGAAACCCTCTGTTTGCTCTCTAGCCTCTTTTGTATCTTCCTTTCTTCTACCTTTCTCAACTCTTTTTCCCT
>CAKNXH010045870.1:0-15972 GCA_932178445.1 Andricus quercusramuli
ATATAATATATCAAGAAGTTTTGTAGCCTATATCGACTGTCCCGAACAATAAGTCACTAACAAAGTTTTCCGTATACAGAGAGTATGAGTGTATCAAGTATATTTTAATTCGCTAGAGTGTCGTATCTCTATGTATTTTTAAATGGAGATACGACACGCTAGCCAAGCATAATGTAATTGATACGCTCTGTTTTCGGAAACACTGGTTACTGACTTATTCTTCGGGACAGTCGATATGTATAGTGTGCATTCATACACTTCCACCCGTCTTGCTTCTTGCCATTTGCCAGCGTGACACACAACATCACGTGACCCCCATGTTTCGTATAGTGGTTTAGAAATATTGCAAATCGTTTTTACCGAAATGTACAACATTTTATTTCGCTTCTTTCAAAGCACAATATCAATGTTTGATTATTCGCATCAATTATACAATTTAGTACAGCGACTTACAATTAGAAATATTATAATTTTTTGTTTGATAAAAGAGTCTTATATTCTTAAAATTTATTCTACTCTGAGATATTAGTCTGCATTTTCATAGTCACTATTCGACTTTTTCTAACCGTACCTCGATTATCCCTAAATTCGTATTAGTCCAGGCATTACGTCGGAAAAATGAGTGAAATTCCAGAAAAATTCTCAGACGGAATGTTTTTAATGAGAAAGTTTCATTGAGGGGTCCCTTTTAACATATCAAAAATTCTAGAACAGATCAGTTGCTAAACCGGGTTTTTTTTTTTCGAAAACAGTTCCAAAATTTACGTTTGCGTGGACGGCTAATTCCCATTGCATTTTAGAGCGAAATGTCCAACAGAAAAAAGAAAGAGGACAAAATTATGAGAAAATTTTGTTGAAAAAATAATCCGCTATCTCCCATAGGTTTCGAGTTAGGATATATTGAAAAAACCCCACTTTTTTGGATTTTCACCGAAAAATCACTAGTTTAAAAAAAAACTGTGTACCTTTGCACCTGATCACTAAACGGAAAAGTGTTCCATAGGTGAGGGAAAGTAGACTCAATTTGCTGTGATCTTAATAAAATAACAATGTCCTATTTATAACAGGTCATAAGTTATGACCCCTCAAAGTTGGCCATTTTTGCCTGTTTTTACGGGGAAGAAAGTGGAGTTCAGTTTTTTTCAAAATAAATGCAGTCAGGTTTAGTTTACATTGACGATGTCAGAGGATGAAATAGAGGCTATAAAATTCTGCGTAGATCTAAAAAGTCGTTTAGATCTATTATTTTGGGAATTGCAAGGTTTCAATTTTTTTTTTTAATTTTTGATTAAAAACGTGAACGTTGTGTTTTTTTGAAATACCTCATTTCAAAGAAATGTAGTACTGAATACGTCCAATCAATCATTTGTTTGATCGGAGAAAATTTTTCTTACTTTAAGGAATGATGCTTTTCGAACAAAAAACTCACTTTTGTTATAAAAAAAATTTCTTTAAATCAAAAAAATATTTGATTGAACGTATTCAGTACTGCGTTTCTTTGAGTCAATTAATTTTTTTTCTTAGTGTATATTATGCAGGTAGCGAATCGAGTTCGAGGGTAAATATGCAACGGAGTGATTGGTTTCCATATTAGGCAAGGTGTTAGACAAGGAAGCGTTATGTCCTCTTGCTTCTATTTATTATATGGATAAGTGGCTAAGAATGGCCCTGTAGAGTTCTAGACTCTTAGAGTCTAGACTAAGGAGGTGTGGATCTAGGGACATTATGGTGTTTGAAGAAAAGGAGAAAAAAACAATATGCAGCATTGTCTTAGACGATGCGAGGATAGAACAAGTTAATAAGTACGTGTATCTTGGTAGTTTATTTACACCAGAGCCTTGATAGATGAACAATCTTGGGGGTTGCCTGAAAATAGCCTTGTTCATATAGCGCGTACAGCGAAACGTAAACAGTCAGGGCCGCCTGAACCGTTGCCATAATATTGCCCAATCTACTTGACTGAGTAGTAGTATATGCGTCCCTTCAGAGGCGGTGTCACAACCGTCTCTCGCCCTGCCCCCTGAGAAACTGCTGGGACCAGAATTTCTAGGAATTCATATAACGCGTGCGATCGCGCGTTCAAATAGTGAGGCTCTGGTGTACTACTGGCGGAAAGATCGATGGAGAGATAGTCAGGTATAAATGAGGGTAGGAAGGTACTTTTTATTTCATCTAAACAGGAAACTCATTTTCAATAACTACTGAATTATTTTTAGCATTATTCACCTATAATTTTTTCAAATGTAATTATTTTTACTTTAAATTATATTGAAAAATTTGAAGTTTCCATGCAATGTAATTCAATCGCGTTTACCCTCGATCACATGTAATTGATATATTATGTACATGAGGTTCTCATTAACATTTCATTTTTGACTTTTTCTTTGGACGAAATATTTAAAAATTATTTATCAATTCAAACAAATTTTATGATCGAATTATTTTAATACATGAAATCTGATCCGTTAGTGAGTAATTTAGCTTACTACATAAGTATACATAAATGATAAACCCAGTCTCGCAGATAATTATCTACTTGGGTCAAATAATAATGTGTCTTTCATTAACTTCCGCTGATCTGATTTCTCGGAATTCTCCGTTACATAACAAAAAGATTCCACCCTAGAAGATAGTAAGAAAACAATAATTTTTTTCGTAGAATTGTTCACATAGGTCCTAATGTGTCAAGGTTAAGTGAGTCTTGTCAGTGAAAAATGGTCTTGCATAAATAAGCTGGCATTTATCTCCACGAAAAAAAGGAAATCCAGTTCATTAACGATAACCTTAGTAGAAAAATGTCGTTATCAACTATGTTCCCAGTGTAAAACAAAGCTAATTTCAACAACAAATTTCCACAGTTTTTTTGCCTTCTAGTTGTTTTACTTTTCACTCGAATAAGACATGCGGGGTTTTCACTTGTTCCTTGAGTGATCTTTCACTCGAATGGAGCGACATTTCACTCGAGAAAATTTAGAGAGACTGTACGGATGTGCTGGACATCTAATAATGGGGGCACTCATTACCATTCTTATTTTAGAAAATTTATATAATTATATTTGCTTCGACATAATATTTTGGAGACATCTAAAATTATTCAAATATATAGAAAGGAGGATTTAATTAAGATGGAAAATGGTTTTAGAGATATGGCAGATAAAACTTCATTAATGAATTAGGCTAATATATATACTTTAAATCACCATTCTTATGCCACATTGATAACTTAAAATCACTCACCCTATAGGGTGTTTTAGGTAGCTCATAATGAACCTGTAGTTTTATCAGTATTATTATGATTATACCATTAGGCCAATGTAATGTATTTTTAGGGAGTAACAGCCATTCACAGTTGAGTATTCTAAAATGATCGTAAGATAATGGTACTTCTTAACTTTTCACTCGTCAGGAAATAATTGCTAATCGACTGAAATCGTCTGGGTCCAGAAAAAATGAAGTAATCATTACCCCGATTCCAGGATACTCTCTATCTGCAGCAATAATTACTTCATCTTTCATTCTGTGGAAGACGTAACATGTTGAAAATATGAAACATTCTGCTTTGGTAAACAATTTCTTTTGTGTCATTTCACAGTTGCGCACTTATAGTATTGAAGTGGTTTAAGGCCGATAGGGAAATTGTTCTGCCACGATTAAAAGACGGTTTGCGTCATTTTCTGACTTTGGCAGAAACAGGCATCCCCCGTAGGCTTTAATTTTCTTTCATAGCTCTAGATGAATATGTCTTCAAGGAAAAGCTAATCGAGACTGAAGTAGACTTCCATAGCATCAAAAATGCCGTGAGCGAAATTCAAGATTATTGATAAGGCACGCGATCATGACGATGTAAATGTATGTGATCTGTTTTTAATAGTTTTTCGAAATGCGGGTACTTATTTCTTTCTCTGTTCTTGATTTTTTTTCGTGTTTGTCAGTGAGTTTATCAAGAAGTAAAAAAAGTTATATACCTAAATCTTTAATTTAAAAACGGGTTTTTATTCCATTCACACTATGGAAGTAAAGCTGGTAAATTTTGGAAGTTAGCTTAATTATTCAAGAAAAAACTTTCTACATTTTCCTATTTTTCTTTTTTATTCAAAGGATTCAAGTCTAATTTCTTTTAATGTTCATCTCATTATTTGCGCAGAAATTATAGCAAGTGTTTTTTAATGATAATAGCATTGTAGACTCAATATTTAATTTCTTTCTCAATTCTTCAGAAGTTATCATTAATTTAAGCACATAATTTTTTGCAATGTATACATTTTCTTTATTCTTAATTATATATGTATCTGCAAATCACTTTCATTAGATATACATTTATAAAAAAAAACATTCAAAAAATATTTTTGTTAATTAAGGTAGTGGTCTCTTAATTTATATTTTTAGGCTAAAGTGATTAATTCAACTTTCGAGTTTTGCTGCTTGGACTTATTGTCTAATGTCTATTCTGAAAAGCTTGATAAAAAAGTAACGTCTATAATATTCAATGCAAGTGAAAAACAGAAGAGCCACAGAGAGAAAACAGGAGTTATAACCAGTTATTATTATTATTTAATTTGTTGCCCTTTCGTGTATTTCGAGATGTAACAGTGGGAAATTACGGTTAGAGAAATTTGCGTGCGGAAAATTGGATGTCGATGGACTACTTAGGTAGGAGGGTCGCGTGCATCATGTCTGGGACACCATGTACGCTTCGTCTAAAAATTTTTTATACATTCGTAACTGGCAGCTTGGCAGCAAGTGCACCACTTGGAACCGGTTTTCCATGAATCCTTCATTTCTTAATCCCCCTGTGCATTACATGCGTGTAAGCCAAGTGATTTCGAACAAATGCCGCTGATATACACATTTACACACACATACGCATATAAATACAAACGTATTTTCAACTCGAGTATACTGTCGTCGAGCAAAGCAAGCTTATTAATGACTGTGACAGTAAGCCGCTCCTTTGTGGCAGTCGACAAATATTAGTTTTATACGATCTTGCCTGAAGCACTATTATTAAGAGAGATTAAATAACTTTAAGATGTTATGGAACAAAAATTTGTCCAAGAGAAAGTCGTATTCATTAAATTAATCAGTTATCAGATTTCTTTTCTATGTCATATCTTTAAAATGAATTATTATTTAATTATTTTTGAAGCATGAGTGGCGATACAAGAGTTTGCACACTGTTAGAAATATCTGGATGAATTTTCAACCACATGTGGTTGCAGTTTTATACAAGTACCGTTGTTGAAATTTCAACCATGCAGTGGTTCAAATTTTGACCTTGCAGTTGAAATTTCAACAACATGTAATTGAAATTTCAGTAACGAGAAAAAAATTTTATCCGCACAGTTAGTGAATTTCAAAGCAATTATAATTTTTCAAAACTCTGGAATAAAACCCATGAAGATTCCTGGAAAATACTGTGCTTTAAAATTCACTAACTGTACCGAAAGAATTCTGATAAGGAGTCAGTGAGTTTTCGTACGTTTTTGTCGTGTAATCCATGAGATTAACAAAATGCATATAATATTTAGGAAAATAAGCAGCTATAAAGAAGAGAAACAAAAGGTACGTTGGAATTATATTACCATAATGAGTTGCGCTCCCAATTAGACAACTTTTCAACACTCGTTTTTGTAAACATAACCTAAAAAAGCATACAGCAGTTAGTACCGATAGTGTGAATGAAATATTTCCATTATAATATTATTCCAAGGTACCTTTTGTTTTTCTTCTTTGAAGCTGCTTCTTTTTCTGAATATTATGTCTTTATTAATTTCATAGATCTCACGACACAAAGCAAACTTACGAAATAACTCCTCGCGCGACATTGTGTATGCGCAAACGTCTAGTTGAATTTTCAACTACATTTGAATGAATTTTATTTCAATTCCGTGGATGAACGAGATTTCAACCTCAAAAGTAGTTGAAAAGTTGTTGAATTTTCAACATATTTCTAACAGTGCACGGTCTGCTTGAAAGGGGTCTTAATCATAATAAGTCTAACAACCTGGAGTTTTCTTGATAGATTCAATATGGCGGACCAAATAGTGAAATTAATGCTGATGATTGTGGTAAAAATTAGTATATGAAGGTTTTTGAGGTCTTTGATAACATACCCGTTATCAGATATCCGAAATTCAAGATGGCGGATCAATAATGGTGGCCTAAATACATGAAGTAATTAAATGCTAGTCCTTGTGGATATTTGTATTCTGTGGTTTCTAGGATCGCTGATTACGAATATTTTGTCAGTCTTCAAAATGAACAATTTGCGAGTGGGATTTTCTTGAAGTGTTTCATTTTTTGGCATCCCTGAAAACGCAGATAGTGACGTCATTCAACGTATGCACCAATTGTTCGTATTTATTCATGACTTTTTCTATTTTAGTTTAAGTTATTATACGGGGGCAAATTGTAATAATGTTTAACAAACCATTTGAAACACGTAAATCAGTGTAACGATAGCTCAAGAGATTAATTCAATGTTATTGAAAAAGTCTTTGCTAAGTCGTGTGGAAGTAGAGAAAAAGATCATGCACAAAGTTACTAGGTATAAAATTCAATTCATTGATATTACACTGAATAATTAAAGTTTTTCTACAGTTACATGTACATATTAAAACATAAAATCATTCATTTAAAAAATCGTTATTGTAAATGTTTTTTTTTTAACTTAAATATAATGTGTTATACATAATCAGTCAGCCAAATATTAAATATAAAAAACGTCCGTGTAAAAGATTTCATCTGTAGTTTGCATATTTCATAGAACGCAAAATATTAATTCTGAGAGTTCAAATCTTGAGTCCATAGAAGCAAGTCCTTCAAGAAATTCCCAGGCTCCATTATTAAAACTTATTAAAATTGACAACATATTCGTTATCAGCGGTCCTAAAAACCACTGAATACAAATATCCACAGGGACTAGCATATTTTTATTATTATTATTATACCATTATCCCATTTCCCTTTCGGGGTAGGCGTGACTCGCTCGGTTGGTGAATTGAAGTGTGTAGGTGGGTATATAGGTATAAGGTATATGGGTACAGTGGTGTAGTCGAGGCCCAGCGGGGCCTAGCGGCGCTAGGCCACCTTTTTTCCTCAATTGAGATATTTAAATTATTTTTTTTTAATTATCATACCATTAAACCATATCCCTTTCGGGGTAAACCATAACTCATTCGGTTCTAGTCCTGTTATGCCACTAAGGATGGAGTAGGTATTTATAGGAAAGGGAGAAGAATGTATAGGGGAGTAGATAGAATATGAAAATTACCATGATTGACAATGATGCTAATAGTTCCTGTTGCTTTGATTTTTTAATTTTACAATATTGTATATTAAAATTCAAATATTCAAAATGTCAGGTTAATTTATAAATGAATGTTTCAAAATTTCATATTAAACGCTTTCATAGTTAGCTTCGAATACAATAATTTTGGATGTAAATATAAAGTAATTTAAAATTAAAAAGCTCAAAATGTCTGATCTTTTTTGAAGATTTGAACAAATAAATCATTTCAAATTAAAAAGTATGCGATTGATAATGTTGAAGAATAAGAGAAGTTTTTTCTGAAAGGAGTGTTAAAAATAAAACAATATAAAAAAAATTATGTTTAAAATCAAAATAGATAAAAATTAAACTCACTGAAATTGATATCTCAGCAATTGAATAATTTTGCTAATCTTACGTGGATCCAATTTTAGAGTTCTGAATTTTCATGTTGAATGCTAAATTTTCAATTTTACAATTTCATAATTTTCAGTTTTGCAATTAAAATTGAATTGGTTGAATTTTGGAAAGTATAACAATTAACAGTTTTAAAATTAGTAATTTTCAAGTGATTTAAATTTACTTAAAATATTTAAAATTTCAAAGGACTTGAGCGTAAAAAAGTTTTAATATTACAATTTTTGGTGACTTACATTTTTCCAGTTTTAAATGAAGTTTGCGTTCGTTCAAGTTTCTGCGCATGGAGCAGAAATTTTTTTATTCTCAATGATTCCCATTAAAAATTAATATTTATTTTGAACGTTTTTTTAGAATAATTCAATTCATTTTTTGATTTTAGAAAAATTTGTCCAATCAGCTTTAATATTAAATTTTAATTTTGTTATATAATAACAATTAAAAATTTCAGAACCTTTGATTTTGAAAAATTCAATTTAGTTTTCAATTTCAAATTGTCAAATAATTACCGCTTAGAATTCAAAATCATTCAAATATAAAGTTTTCGATTTTAAATTATTTACTTTTAAACGCTTTGAGTTAAAAATGACACAGATTCAATTCCTTTGAATTTTAAATAATCCAATTTCCACACTTCGAATCTTAAAATATTCAATTTTTAACTTTTTTGAAATTGTCCTATTTTCAAATTTTTTTTCTAAAATCATTCAGTTTCGTGATTGTTCAATTAAAAATAAAATTGTTTCATTTTTAGCGCTTCAAATTAGAAATTATACAATTCAACTCTTTTTTTTCTAATTAAATTGTGCAAAATCGTTCTACATATATATATTTTTTAATTTCAAACTTTTCCAATTCCAAATTAGAAATTAATAATCATTGTTCTAAAAATGTTAAGAAAATATTAAAAACTTGGGTTAATAATGGATTTTTATATTGTTTATATTTTTAATTTATTATTTTTAATGTTGGGAAATAAAAATCTAGAGACGTGAACGCGAATACACGTTATAATAAAACGTGTGTCTGTATTTTCCTTTTTGGGCACTTGTGGGCACCTTGTAGGCTATATGCTCTGATATATACACACTGTGTGTCAGGGGGGGGGGAATATGTAGCCACGTTTTAATCAAATCATAAAAGTCGTATCAACTTTCTTGACATTACCTCTTTGCAATCCTGGAGAAGGGTGGGGGGGGGGTAGTGCTGGGCCACCTACATTTTTAGGACTACACCACTGTATGGGTATATAGGTATATAGGTGTTAGGTATAGATATTTTAGATTGATCTGGAGTTCTCGTGTTATTTATTCAAATGACACGTTCATTCCGCAACACTGTTCTGACCCAGGTTGCTGATCAATCTCTCTAGCGATCACCCCAAGTGAAGAGCCTCACGAAATTGTTATGTGTGGTTCCCCACTTGGGCCCATTAGTATCCAAGGTCTTTGTTTCAGGCGTCATTCACTCTATTGTCACTCCGTTTATAAACTATTTGTCGCCACACTTTTCTGTCCTGTCATACTAATCTAGCTTCCTCCACGTCCATGCATTTTTTCATGCAAGCTCTCGTGCTTCTATGGCTTCTTATGTCTCTTCGAATTAGTGCCTCATTCACAGATTCTAACCATTCTTTCGGCGGTCTAAATCTGGGCATTCTGCCATTTACTTTACCTTTATACACTTGTACCGTATAGTACGGTCAGTACGAATATAGAATTATGTAAGGCCATTTTAGCTTTTTTTGATATGTTCTTATTTCTGAGCATGGACCCTGCTCTACCGATAACCTGCTTACCCTTATTTATGCGCTTATCTAACTCCCCATCTATTTTTCCATCGTTAGTGTATAGGCTACCTAGATATACGTAATTTCCAACTTGTTCTAATCTCTCATCATTTAGGACAATGTTGCATATTGTTTCCTCAGTTTTTCCTTCAAACACCATGATTTTTCTTTTATTTACGTTAATGTTGAGACCCATGTTCTTCATGCTGGTATGACATTTAACATTCTTTGCAAGTCCTCGATTGATTTTGCCATAACAATCTTGTCATCTGCGAACAAGCTAACCCACGTACCTTCACTGTTACAGGATCTACGCCATCTTCGTCGAAGAGGGCCGTTCTTAGACACTTATCCATAAATATGATAAATAGCCATGAGGACATATAACGCATCCTTGTTTCATGCCTTGCATAATATCGACACAGTCAATCAGTTTCCCATTTACCCTTAGACGGGCTTTACTATCTGTATATGTATATTGTTTCTATCGCTTGTAGGAGCCATCCATTGACTTCGTACTCTTTAAAGACTTCCCAAAGTTTACTTCTATTTACCTTGTCAAATGCTTTTTCTAGGTCAAGAAATGCAGAGAAAACTTTCTTTCCTACTCTCAAGCTTTTTTCTGTGATCTGTCTTAAACTAAATATCTGATTTGTACATGATCTTCCTGGCATAAATCCACTTTGGACTTCCCATATCTTTTCTTCTGTAATTTTTATTACCCTGCGAATAAGTATTTTTGAGTATACTTTGCTTACGGTACTTAGTAAGCTGATACCTCTGTAATTACTGCAGGTACTTTTATCTCCCTTTCTTTTGTATATTGGTACAATAATCGCTTTTCTCCAATCGTCTAAGACTTTTTTCATCTCGATACATAAATTTATCAATTCGTACAACCTGTGAGGTATGTACTCGTCACCGTATGTAAGCATTTCAGCGGTAATACTGTCTACACCAGCAGCCTTACCGTTTTTCAAGTTCTTAATTATATCTCTAATCTTAGAGACATAGCTTTTTCAATTGGGTTTTCTAATGCATGATGTTCTACGTAGCAGTTCTGTTTCTCATGCTGGCAAACTCTGTACTTTTACTTTCCTTTATCTCTTTAAATAATAGTTTCATGGTTCCTTCAAAGCCGTTTTGTATTTTCTTCTATTCTGATTTTATCTTTACTCTCCTTGCCTAGTCGTTTAACTTTCCTCTTTTTGTGTCTGTAATCATTTTTGAGGCTATTTCTCTCCTCTTCACTAAGACCTGCAATGTTCAGCGTTTTTTGTGCGCTTCTTTCTTTTCTTTTTGAACTGCCTCAATTTCATCATTCCACCATGCATCGCCAGATTTTCTTCCTACAACCGCCGTACCACATACTTTGGTCTCAGTTTTAACAATGATATCCTGTAACAAAGTCCACACGCCCTCTATATCTTTATTGCTTATAAGCGCTTCCCACGTTGCCCTATCTACGCGCTCGTTTAACATCTTTTGAAACTCTATTAGCACTTCCGGTTTCTGTCAATTTTCAATTTTTATTCGCGTTTGTTTCGTTTTTTTTGTGTGTTTTTTTTTGTTCTCTTTGTTCTCCATCCGCGCCCAAAGTTTATTTTGGAGACTAAAAGGTAATGATCAGTATTACATGCGGAACCCCTCATGACTCTTGTATCTTTGACTAGAATAGTCGCATATACGAATTGATATTTGTTTCTTCTTGTTGAAACTAAAACGCGTCTGTACGTACTGAAAGTGGACGATACACTGAGATTTTATGGGTACACTGAGAAACCCTTGTTTGTATTTCTTGTTGAAAATCACACTAGATTTCACTATCTGAACTTTGCAATGAGAGGCAAAAAGCAAATTTTAAATAATATTTACTAACCTCAATAGTAACTCGTAGCTACTTAAAGAATTATAAAATATATTGGAATAAAAGTTAAAACTATTGCATTTATTGTAAAAGACATTTGAAGTATTTATTAACCTCTGTAGTAAAACTGCAAGTCTGCACTATTTACTAATTTTGGTAGGAGAAAATAGTAAATTTGTTGGATTAATATCTGTAGAAGATAACAGTATTTACAAAGTGCTGTAGTAAAATGATGCGCAGGGACCGTGCGCACCGAATTACTAACTGGTTAGCAAAATCTGCTACAGTGGGAATAGTAAAAAAAATAAATACGTGTTGCTAACTTTCACACAAGCCTACCTACACACATGTTCTACATTTAACGCATAATTCACATTTATTTAAATTAAGAATTGACAACATTAGAAATTACATATATGTATATATTCTTAAAAGATAGTATTTTATATTATAAAGCTGAAACAGAAAAATCGGGCTAGAAGAAAACGAAGGCTGGCGGGAATCGAAGACGCGTCTCCGGGACAGCAGTCGGGCGATAATCCATCTACCTATAAGACATTGTGGGACTCAGAATGTAAACTTCCATATGACCTAAATGATAGAAAGTTTATTGGTTCTAATTCATTTAATCCTTAATTGATTAATATTCATGATATTTTTATAATTTTAAACAACAAAATTTTTAATGTAATTAAAATAAGTAAATATTTTTTTTTTAAATTATGTTTTTTTGCGGATTTTGCATTGAAACATAAATTAGATGTCATTTTCGCAACCTAAAAATATGATCGGCGATCGACACACGTCAGATGCACTCGGCCGCGCTCGGTCCAAGGCTCGATACTTTCTGCTAAATCAGTTAGTAATATTTAGGACCAAATTTAATAATTGGTATTAACCTTTGTTACAAAAAGTAGGAAATGTCCATAATTCACATCGTGTTCCTACAGACAATAGTAATTTCTTCTACATATTTAGTATATTATGTTATTTAAAATACTTATTACTTTTATTTTTTTTGTACAATTTATTAATTTCTCTACTAATTTTTCCTACATCGGATTTTACTACAGAGAATAGTAAGGATTGCTATTACCAAATAGGAAATCTTCTTATAAAAATAGTATAACTTATTATTTATGTATTAAAATGTCAAAATTTAAGCATTTTGCCCCCATTTGGTATCCGTTTTAGTAATTTTTCTAACCTAAAGTTTCTCAGTGTATGCAATACTAAAGTATGAATAAATTATAATTGAATCAAACTTTGTTTGAAATTATATTATATCTTCTCAGAATATAGTAAGATAGGAGTTAAATTCTTGAGAATGTTAAAAAAAATAGAGAAAAAAATTGTTTTATGAAAGTGATGAATTTTTTAAAGGAACTTAAATAATTTCATTGAGCTGCGAATAGGTTTTGTAAAGAAGCATGATTGAAATATTTTTGATTCACGCGCACTTATTGTGGAATTTAGAGTTTTAAATCGTATGAATTTAACGTGAACTGTCATCTACCTCCTCATACGCACGTACACCAGTTTTGAATTACTTCATTTAGGGCACCATTGTAGATCCGCCATTTTAAATTTTGGAAACCTGATAACGGGTATGTAATCAGAGACCCCAAAAACCTCCATATACAGTAAAACCTGTCTATGTTGGCCAGCCGCGGTTCCATCAAATTGTGGCCAACTTAGGCAGGTGGCCAACTTACAGAAATTATTAAAGTCAACGCAAGTTTTCTGGTTCTGTAAAAACCAGTCCAACTTAGGCAGGTGGCCAAGTTACAAAGGTGGCCAACTTCACAGGTTTTACTGTACTAATTTTTACCACAATCAGCATTAATCACACCAAATTGGTCCGCCATATTGGATCCGCCATCTTGAATTTGGAAAATGTAACAATGTATACTGCCGTCCAAACTGAAAAGATACATAAGTGACATTTGTATGAATAATTATTAATATTTATTGCAAAAATCGATTGTTTGTAAATGACGAAAGTCGAAAAAGTTAAAAAAATACAACATAAAAAGACTTTGCGTGTCCTAAAATTTGTATAAGGCATGTAATAGGTCATCAGCATACAAATAAAAAATAACCTTAAGAACTTTGTGTCTTTTTTGCCTTGTAAAAGTGACCGAATGCGGAGCGAATTTACAAACGAAAAGAATCGCTTGCCCTTACGTCTGTTTTAAACTTGTGAAATAGCTCGGGCTCTGATCGGAAAACCAAAGGAAAAAAGTACCGGCTACATTTGGCTATACACTAGCGACCATCGTTCGGGTAAATTCAGGACAGCCGCTGAAAACATGGTGTCATATACGTATGCTTTGTTGTTGTATTTTGAGGCCGTGATCGAGCTCTCCGATAAAGGCATCGTTCGCAAGTGACTTTGTGTTCTTTTTGCCTTGTATTTTTGACTTTCCGCGACTAGTAAAAGATCGCAAGTCCCAAAAGCCCTATATACACCTACTCTCATAGAAGGTTAGTTTCTAGAAGATTGCAAACTTAAAAGTTTAAAACGCAAACCCATAGTTCTGAAAATTTAAATACTAAAACGGATTTTTTTCAAAAATCCCCCGGTCGCCGATATTGGTTTCGAGCTTAAAATACGCCTGTGATATATGCCTAGGAATCAAACCCATTAAGAAAACCCCAGGTTGGCAGACTTTTGATTAGGACCCCTTTCAAGCACACCGTGTATGTGGACCATTAGATTTTATTTATTCTTCACTCTAAACAAAAATGTTTTATTTCAGAGCTAATTTCAGGTATTGAAATAAGACTCGGAAAAAAATAGTCTTGAGTGGTACTAAAATGAGTCGACCACTGATGGGAACCAAGATTCTTTCCTTTTACATTGAAAATAACAGCATGAAGTTGTCCTAGTTAAAAATGGAACAGGTCAAAAATGATGCCGTAAAAAAGACACATACGTTGAGAAGACCTTCCTGCAATAAATAATTCAACCTATAGTAGATAATCAATTAATCATTAATTCATAACACAGTTGGACGCAGCTTTCTCTTACGAATCCAGCGATACCAAAAACTCATTTTTCATAAAAATGTCACTTATGTATCTTTTTAGTTTGGACGACAGAATTCGCCTCCCGATAATAATTATCCGAAATTATAGATAATTGTAGTTACAGTACTGTAGGGCTCTCCATTCCAGATTAATACAAACTCAATACACATTTTTATATATTGAAAGACTGACATGTCTATCCAGATTCTTAAATTTTGTCTGAATGTTCTTTGCTGCTTATTGTTACCTCATCTGTCAAATTTTGACATTGAATTTTTTGAATAGATTTGATTTTCTCAACCAATCCGATGTAAGGATCAAGCGTAAGGGGAGAAAGATTTTTGATGTGGTGGGGGACCTCACCTAACGCGAATCTCAGTCCCAGACATTCGCGATAGCTGGAAGGGTACTGTATTTTTTTCAACGTTTTCATCAAAAAAATACGTCCGAGGTTTACTGTGATATAATTGTTGATAAATTCAAATTAATATGAATTATTCAACGTATGTATTTGTGCTTTTAATTATTGATTATTTTCGACTTTATGTTCTATTATCTACTGTAGGGAGATCTCCCCTACACAGATCATATACAATAATTTAATTTTACACGAAGCTTTGAAGTGTAAATGCCCTGATTCGGTACTCGTCGAAATCAAATGATTTTGCAAAAAAAATTAAAATAAGTAAATATTCAGAACTCGCGCATCGAATTTTAAATTTCACATATTATTTACGTCGGATAGTGGCCATTTTTAAAGAGAATTGTATAGATCGTGTCACCAGCAATTTTATTTTTTTAGATATATGATCGCTCAAAAAACGTTCCGAAGATGGGAGGCAGGTATCCGCACTAGGGGATTTATACTTGATGGACTTTTTAAAGAAATTCTCTGCTCTTATGACCAGTTTTGTTCGAGTGCCAGAATATAATCTCCCAGTTTGAGAGAAATTAGTTGATATTTAGGGGTTGCGTAAAGACCATGAAATTTCCCATTTATTCATCATGGAAAAAGTCAGCTTTTTGTGAATCTAATGTTAAGCGCGATAATGTGTTACAAATAATTCCGTATTTCAGTATATTGTTCATTTTATTAACGCTTTTCGAAAGTTTTGTTTTTATAAATAATTATTAATCGGTAATTCAAGAATACCCAGTCATCTTTTAACCAATTTCCAATTGTTTAAACAATTTTATACGCCGCAGGCATGATTCGGGCGTATTACGTGCCTGTTTTCAGGAACTTAAGTAGCCCTTTATGGGTCAGTGGTGGGAGCAGTACAATAATGCCCTCATTATTGTACTGTACAATAATGGGGCCATTATTTTACTGCTACCACCACTATCCACTATCCCTTATTGTCCTAGTACCATTGGAGCATCGAAGCAATACTTATCATACACGACAAACCTACAGATAAAGGGAGAGTTACAGACGGGTGTCGGGGGTGTGCTAGGGTGGGAGGGGGGGGGGGGGAATTTTCGAAATTTTTTTAAAATTCAAGAATTTTTAAAGTTTTTTGAAAATTTTGGAGAAAAATTTGAAAATTTGGAGACTGCTGCCCGAAAATCGTAGTTCCAGAAAATCTGGCACTT
>CAKNXH010045871.1:0-10636 GCA_932178445.1 Andricus quercusramuli
CCCCGATAATTAGCCATCTACTAATTAAATACTCCGGTGTGGTATAATTGTACCATCCCTACCTGACAAATAGAACGAAAATCATATATATGTATATATAATCAGTTCTTGTTCCCATGCCGCCCTTTGTCATCGAATTCAAACCCCTAGTCAATGGGCAAATGCCCACTTCGGTGGAATTACACGGTAATGACTTCCGGGATGAATTCACCACATTAAGTTTAAGTTGGAATACCAACAATAACTTTATTAGTAAAAACAGCCTCAACGTGCCCTACGAAGCTATTCCTTAGCACGAAATCACGGTCAGAAATAGGATACTGCAAGTAATAGGAAAACTGATACTGGAAATCAGAGAAGAAAATTTCCACTTCTATGTAATTTCCAACCCAGAAGCCATCGAGGTTAACCGAGTAGAAGGTATTGCAGGGACACGCCTAGTAGAGTATCTATCCATAGTGCATGGATTCGCCCTGCACTGACTTCAGAATATTTCTGATTCCCGGTTACCCGTAAAATAACCAAATCAAATTCTCAAAAATAAATTCCAGTGTGGAGTCTCCATCATCGTAATCCAATTTTATCCCTCTCTGTTTCTTTTCCCCATCGGTCAAGGGACCTGCAATTTTTTTTCTTTTATTTCACGCTACGAAGCAAGATGTCTAACCCAGTGGACGAAACCTCCTTGAATGAATCCCGACGTCTCGGAGATTTGGCGGGACTGCAATCTAACATCAATGCCCCTAACCAGACAGCAAATATCGACACCGCTGCGGCTATGTCTTCCGTGCTGGAATGCATGACCCTCCATTAAAGCACGTACCATATCCCACCCTTCGACGGAAAGAGTCCCAAATTGAAAGAGTTCCTTCAAGATATAGCTAACGGAGCCGTTTACATTACGGAAGCAAATGAACCCGGGTTCATTAAGATCGTCCTTAGCAAACTTAAAGGTATCGCAAGGGATAGTGTTAGGGACAAGCGTTTTAATAAGGTAAATGACCTGGTTGCTCACCTCAAGAAACGATTTGCCTCCACCAAAAAATATCAGTGGTATTTCGAAAACATAGTAAACCTTCGAATGCGACAAAACGAATCCGTCCGAGACTATTATGACCGCGTACAGGGTTTGGTGAGCGGTGCGAGACATGCCGTAGAGGAGAAATATACGAGGACCTACAACATCGGGCTTCAAACCGAAGCAAAGGAAAGCTTCATTATCATGGAACCCGTGACCGACGTGGCGCTAGACGCATTAATAAAGAGACTCCCAGACGAAATGTCAACCTTTGTGGACACAAGGAACCCAAAGGATCTAGAAGAAGCCCTAGACCACGCTTTACACATCGAGGAACGGCAAAAGCAACTGGAAAGAAGTAGAAACCACTCCGCAACGTATCACATTTCCCGACACCGAGATGAATTCCAGGAAACACCGCGTTCCCCCAGCTCCTATTCCAGGCAAATGGATAAGATGGATAAAAGAGATGTCCCCGATACGGAGAAAAGGGGGTACTACCCGAATTTTGGACGTCCCGAGTCGGCGGCAAGTAGTACGTGGAAGAAATACGATCAGACCAAGGGAACCACTACACCTCCTAGGTCTGGCTCTCCAGGACCATTGACTAATTTAAACTTGAGATCGACTCCTGCCCCGGACGCGACAAGGAGTCAGTCAAACCTGCAGCGTCCACAAAAACAAGTCCAGTTCAAGGATCACACTATAGGGCCCTACGAGCAGGAACAGAAGTAGAAGGATCCCCCGTAGTTGCCTTGACTGCACCAGAACTTAGGATCCCAAGGTCAAGATTCCTGGTCGATCCAGGGTCCGATGTGAACCTAATTAAGATCCAAGTCCTGCGGCCGGAAGTGCGCTACGATCCCGATCAGGCTGCTCTACTCACCGGGATAACCTCGGAACCTGTGAGAATAATTGGGACTATTAGTATCACGTTATTCAAAACACCAATTGAATTCCATCTAGTAGAAAATAACTTTCCCATAGCCCCAGATGGAATTATTGGCAGGCCTTACCTGAGACAGGAACAAGCCCAACTATCTTTTAGGCATAATTCCTTGGTTACAATCTCTAACCCTATAGATCCGATTCCATTTATTGATAAGGAATCCAAGAACTCTAAGAAACTTCTTAAGTCGCAAATCAAACCTTTTGCTAGGATTTTAACAATCAAGGCCAGAACAAGGCAACCGGTGGCCATAGGCGTTCTTAATTCAGAAGTCCAGGAAGGGTACCTTCCCCGCATAAAAACTCCTGATGGCCTTTACATGGGTGAAGCGGTTGTCTCTAATCACAACGGCATCTGCCACGTTCTTGCAATAAATATCCTAGAGCGAGATGTGGACGTTGAAATATCTGATCAAGAGATCCTCCCCTACGACTTTATTAGTCCCCATTACGAAGAATCAACGAACTCGGAATCCGAATACCTTGTGAGGGACTTACAATCAGAACTTGGAGACTCCTACGTCAATCGGGTCCGAAAAATAAAGGATAGCCTACGGATCTCACTCTTGAATCCAGAGGAAGAAGTCTGTGTTCTCAAATGGATAGATGACTTTGCAGACATTTTTCACGTGAACGGAGAAAAACTTTCTACCACTTCAGTGATACAGCACCGAATTCCTACCACCGATAACGAAATCATAGCACGGAAACAATATCGCTACCCCAATGAGGCCGCCGACCAGGTTGCAATCCAGATCCAGAAGCAATACGACAGTGGCATTATAGGAGATTCTAAGTCTCCTTTTAACTCACCTCTCTGGATTGTCCCTAAAAAGCTCGACGGCTCAGGGGAAAGGAAATGGAGAGTGGTAATAGATTTCCGTGCACTTATCGGAAAGGTTTTCGGGGATGGTTATCCTCTTCCTAACATCACTGACGTCCTAGACCATTTGGGAGATGCCCAATGCTTCTCGGTACTCGATCTAGCTAGTGGATTCCATCAGATAGAAACCCACCCCGATGATAGGGCCAAGACAGTGTTCTCCACGCCCAGGGGGCACTTCGAGTACCTCCGCATGCCTATGGGAATCAAGAACGCCCCCGCCACCTTCCAGCGATTGATGGATACCATCCTGAAAGGTATGGATGGTACTGCGGTATTCGTATATCTAGACTACTGTACAGACTACGAACAGCGAACCTCAAATTGCAACCGGATAAATGCGAATTCCTGCGAAAGGAGGTGGCATATTTGGGTCATGTTATAAGCCAAGGAGGCCGCAAGATTCATCCAGGACTACGCACAAATCACACAACCCTTGGCGAATCTCTTGAAAAAGGACTCTAAGTGGGAATGGGGAGCATCCCAAGATGAGAGCTTTCGCAGGCTATGTGATTCTCTATGCAACGAACCAATTCTCAGATACCCAGACTTCATAAAAACTTTCAAGCTCACAAGTGACGCTTCTGAACATGCGGTAGGTGCAATATTATCCCAAAAAGAAAACGGGTTAGACATGCCCTTCGCCTATTTCTCCGAGGCTATGAATAGTTGCCAAAAGAAGTACCTTGGCTTTAGAACACTTTCGACCTCATTTGTACGGTAGGGAATTTATACTATCGTATGATCATGAGCCAGTCCACTGGATGAATTACATTATAAATCCAGGGGCAAGGCTTCTCCATTGGCGTCACAAACTTAGGAACTATCAATACAAATTTGAGTACAAACAAGGCAAACTGAATAGAGTGGTTCAAGCCTTGTCAGAAAATCCTGCCACTTCAGATCACCCCTTTTCTGCTCGAGACGAACCCACTGACCTTAAAAAGGATGGCACCATCCCAAGACCTCTCTCGATAGTCAAAGGACCGAAACTTACTCTGGACCCAATGTCGACTAGAGAACAAGGAAGTTCAGCCCAGTTATTGGTCTTGACCCGATCACAGAACCATTCTAAGGAAAATGACCCTGGACCCTCAACCTCCAGAGGCAAGGAAGATACTGCTGTAGGGAAACCCACTATTCAAAGAAAAAGGGGAAGACCAGCCCTGCCAAGAACCACTTCATTTCAGCCACAGAAAACTCCGGTAATAGATCCTCCTGCACCCCAAAGCCCTGCTGAAAGCCCAATGTAGAAGCGGAAGGGACCCAGGGAACATGTCCAAGGGCACCAAGGAATTCTAGGTAATGAAATGGCTGATCGACTCGCTAAAGAAGCAATCGAGGGCCCGGTCAATAGCACCAACCCCCAATCCGAACTACCTTCAATACCGATTGTAGTCCCCGTGCCCCCCTCGGCCGTAAGCAGGGAAGAAGAAACAGAATCTGATAAGGAATCTAACCACGAATTGCAACCTGGCAAGAAAGATTTTTGGAAAGGACGTCAGAAACCCTTCTCGAAGTTCGATAAGCCTACCCAAGACCGGGGTCAAGCTAGCTTCGACCTCGCTCCAGAGTCTCTGGCCTGGGACCACTACGAACTAGATAAAAGCGAACCATCCCTGTGCACTTATGTCTCGGAAGGAGAACAAGATGAGGAGTTGCTGAAGAACTTAGAAGCCCTTGATCCCTGTGGGGAATACAACGATAACGAATTTTCTGATAGGATTAAGAGTTTCTTAAAAGCATATGAAAGGAAAACGAAACCGATCCCAGGAGAAAACCTACTCTCTGACGGCTCCCAAAACCTTCCGTCCTCTTCAGTGAAAGTCACAACCCAGGAACAACCCAACACAAGAGAAGAAAATACTCCACCAACTTCTCCCCAGGTAAAAGGGACGGGCAACATAAGAAAGAGCGGGCTCCGATTTAAAGATGCTCCGGAAACACTAAACCCTCCTCGGGAATCACCAATCAGAGGGAGGATGCAAGAAACGGATCGAACCTCACCTTACTCCTCCGCAATTTTTTCAGTACCAGATGGATCCTCCACCCCCTTCCCAAAGGCCCCCGTGACTCAGGACCTGAAGGAAGGGACGAGTCATTCCGAAAGAAACCTAGATCTTGACTCCAGAGGACACTCACCCGCCCCTCCCCGGAAACAACAATTAGGCCAGCTTAACTGTGCATAGACGAATACAACGTGACGCACCAATGGGCGAAACCCCTGACCTTTAGACGCGACAATTACGCCCACTTCATTTCCGAAGACTGTGAGCCAACCAGCCCAATTGCAAAACTCCTTATCGCTACCGAAAAAATCGACACTCGAGATTTACGGGAATGCAGGCCCCAGAAGAGTCAAGTCCTGGTCACTCCGCACGGTCAACACAAAACCTATTCAGTCGTGATAAAAAAACGACATCTCGACAACGTCGACTGGAAGGACGTGGCCTTGGGATTGAAAAACCTTCGCATCGCCCTAGAGCAAGATGGACAAACATCCTGCCGAATGGCCAATTCAGGTGATTTGCTCGGGTCGCTGGCTCAAAATAAGATGACGGAAGTAGTAGCAGAAGCCCTTAAAGACAGTAACGTTATTGTTACCCTTTGTCATGGGAAGATCGAGGTTCCTCCCTTGGACCTAAGAACAAGTATAATTGCAGAATACCATGGTAGCCTAGTCTCTGGACAGAAAGGCATAACCAAGACGTATCGCCGAATTAGGGAAAAATATATGTGGCCCGGGCTACGAGATCAAATAAGCGAGTTCATTCGCAACTGCCGAAGTTGTTTAGAGCAAAAATTAGTACGCGCAAGAACTCACGAACCCATGCTTATTACCGACACGCCGGAAGACCCCTTCGACAAGGTGTCTCTCGATACAGTAGGAAAATTACCCACGACTCCCTACGGCGACCGTCACATCCTCACCATGCAAGATTATTTTAGCAAATACTGTATAGCGGTAGCCATTCCGAACGTAAAAGCGACTACGATTGCACACGCCGTTGCAACAACTCTGTTCTCTCAATACGGCGCCCCTCGAAGCATCCTCACCGATAGGGGCGGTGGCTTCATTAGCAAATTAATGAAACACCTCGAAAGACTCTTCGGTGTGAAACAACTAACTACGTCGGGATATCGACCCCAAACTAACGGGTCCCTCGAAAGAAGTCATATCGTTCTGACCGACTTCATGAAACATTACGCCGACGGTTATGACGACTGGGATAGGTTAATCCCCTTTGCTATGTTTGCTTACAACACGTCGGTGCATGAAGCAACCAACTTCACCCCTTACGAGCTAGTGTTCGGCCGAACAGCTTGAGCGCCCAGTTCCTTCCCTCGAGGGGAAGAACTTGAAACGTATGGCTTCTACTTACGCGACCTAATAATCAGGATCTCAGAAATCCAGAAGATCGCTGCCAAAAACCTTACTAGGGCAAAAATTCGCTCAAAAAAATTCTATGACCAAAAGGCCAGACCCCTGAACGCAAAGGTCGGAGACCAAGTTTACGCGGTAAAAGAAGTCCGGGAAGGAAAATTCGATAGCCGGGCAACCGTGCCTTACACGGTAAAAGGATTCACAGAAAATAATAATGTTGTCCTTGAATCCGAGACAGGCGAACGAGTCATGAAGCACAAGGATACACTAAGGGTTATCCATTGTTAAAAGACTAATTAATCGTAAGGAAGAATCTAAAGACAGAAGATATTTCCTCTTTACTGCCGAACTTTAAATCGAGGACAGAGATTATAAGATTTTCCTTAACAATCGGGACTATATTCTGTCTTGGACTTCCTTCCTCTCTCAAAAATAAGAACTTAGTCTTTGGTTATTTTTAGGTTAGAAGATGCCGATTGTATGGCCCTTGATCCTCTTGCTTTCGCTCACCGCTCTTGCAGATTCCGAACCTGGCTTATACCGGATCATCCCCCTCAGGGCCAGCACAGGAATGTACTATGAACACTTGGGGCAGATGAGACGAGACGCGGAAACATGGAGAATCACGGTGTTCCTGGACATGCACAAAATACAAGGACCCTTGGAATCATATCAACAGCGATTCCAGCACCTATCTGATCTGTGTGTACCTAGGTTGGTAATATCGTGCTTACGGACAATTACTCCCTACGACCTCGACGCCAAGTTCCTAGTGGCTGAAGGTTTAAACAAAGAAGTATCCAGGCACGCAGCAGAAATGAAGGAGCACACTGATAAAAAAATACTCCCCAACCTACCAGCCGGAGTAAGAAGCAGACGAACTCAACCGCTATTAGGAATCCTAGGGGGCCTCATCGGGCCTATAGCCGACCTCCTGACGTACAGCGATGGCGAAGCCATTGAAACCAAGCTCACAGAACTCAACCAGGCTCAAGCCAATCTATCCTACCTGGTTGGCAAGCAAACTTACATTGTCAGAGCTCAATTGGAAGAAACACATAAGTTTTCAAAAATCAATAAGGAAAAACTGACTTGTTGCAGAATTGAAGCATATTGAAGTATTGACCCACGTACTCAGGGCTGTGGACTCCAGTCTTGATGACTACATCCGCTCCGTCAATCGAATCCTTGAGGTTATCCATACATCTCGTCAAGGGAAGCTGCACCTCTCCCTTCTCACGTCCGAACAGTTGGAACCAATTTATAGAGACATCCAGGACTACAGCTCCGAAATCGAGTTCCCTGTTCCAGGACCCCACGTGGATCTTGAGGAATTGTCCAGTGTCGTCACGCTCACCGCCATCTACAAAAGGGATATCATAAGTATACTCGTGGATATTCCGTTGTTGGAACGCACTAACTACTGGATGTATCAATTACAGCCGGTACCAGTGTTCCAATCAATACTAGGAAATGGTTCAGGAAGTGCCCACATCTTGCCAAGTTTCTCTCACATTGCTGTGGCAGAATCCCAGAAGACACACGTCTTGCTAAACTATCACCATATTGCGTCATGCAAAAAGACTCCTTATTATGTGATTTGCAACAATAACCTACCTGTTAACGAGAATTCAGAACGCCAGTCGTGTGAGAGCGAGCTGATGCTAAGTCCTTCAGAAGCAGCCTTCCGTAGCTGTGATATTCGAATCACTCACCACAGAGAATCGGAATGGATCCCTATGGACTCTTTAAATGGATGGCTCTACTCCCTAAGGGAGCCTCTCTCTATCCAACTTAGGTGCTTAAAACAACCTAAAATCCTAATCAACCTGAACGGAATTGGAATATTTCAAATCGCGCCAGGATGCAGATAGCATGCACCAATTTGACCAATCTATCTCCAATCCTGAAAGAGCACGGGGTACTGAAGGACGAGGATAAGGATCAACCCCTAAAAAACGCCCCCGCTCCAGACGAACTATTCTCCAAAAATGAGAAGTCCTTGGACGACCTGGAACAACAGATTAATGAACTAAACTTGCAGCGTCAAGTAAAAACCCACCACATGAAGCTGATTCATGGCACCTACGTCAGTATAGCCTTACTTACCATAGGGGTACTCTTGTGTTGCTACTACCTTGGCGTCAACACTGGAATTGCAGTATTACGCTATTGTGGACGCAATGACTCTACAAGAGATGCTACCGATAACCCAACCAACGATGACATCGAACAAGCCTTGGAGGCCCCAGAGGGACTCACATTGAACCACCTTCAACAATCCAACCCTCATCGACAAGCATGAGCAACTCTGCTTGCGGAAAGATGCCTTCGGTATCCCCCAGAGGCGTAGCATCAACATCGCCACATACGACGCCAACGACAACGAGATCGCCGATCCAACTCCCTACGCTATCGCTACACTAAAAGGATAAAAGATATGTATATTCCGAGTGATGGTGTGTGCCTTGATGTGTAGGGGTAAAAATGAATGTGCATTCACGTAAACGCGTATACTTTTAAATGCATGTATGAACATATGTCGGTATATAAAATTAAGTATCCAAGGGACAAATTTGTGAAGAGGGAAAACTTAGCAAATCAGTCTAGGTGTCCGTGCATAACAAAAAAACTGCCCATAACAATAACGGCAATGATCAGCTAGAATTAACGAAATAATAATAAGAATAATAAAAAGATTAGCTATATAGGTTGAATGTATAAATATATTACAACAGGATACAATTAGATATAATAACTCATAGAATACAAGCTAGAAATAATAATAAAAATAATAATAATAATCTAACTCCTTGCACGTCATAAAAAAAAATTATTAATGTTAGAATCAATAATTTAGTAATTTTACAAATCTTTAAGAATTATATAATTCCACGAATTTTAGGAATTAATACTTTTGAAGAATTTCATAATTCCACGAATTTTAGGAATTAATACTTCTGAAGAATTTTATAATTCCATGATTTAAAAGAAAAAAAAAAAAAAATTAATAATTTTAGGAATCAATAATTTGAGAAAGTTTAATCATTTTAGAAATTAATACTTTCAAAGAATTTTACAATTCAATGACTTTAAAAATTTAATAATTTTAAAATTTTTTATAATTTAAGAAGTCAATGATTTAGTAATTTTACCAATCAATGATTTTAAAGAATTATATGATTCCACGATTTTAAAACTTAATAATTTTAGAATCAATAATTTAGTAATTTCACAAATCTTTAAGAATTATATAATTCCACGATTTTAAAATTTAATAATTTTATAATCAATAATTTAGTAATTTTAAAATCTTTAAGAATTATATAATTCCACGAATTTTAGGAATTAATACTTTTAAAAAATTTTACAATTCAATGACTTTGAAAATTTAATAATTTTAAAATTTTAATAATTTAAGAAGTCAATGATTTAGTAATTTTACCAATCAATGATTTTAAAGAATTATATCATTCCACGATTTTAAAATTTAATCATTTTAGAATCAATGATTTAGCAATTTTACAAATCTTTAAGAATTATATAATTCCACGAATTTCAGAAATTAATACTTTTGAAGAATTTTATAATTCCATGATTTAAAAAAAAAACATTTAATAATTTTAGAAATGAATACTTTTAAAGAATTTTACAATTCAATGACTTTAAAAATTAAAAAATTTTAATAATTTAGGAAGTCAGTGATTTAGTAATTTTACCAATCAATGATTTTGAGGAATTATATAATTCCACAATTTTAAAATGTAATAATTTTAGAATCAATAATTTAGTAATTTTACAAATCAATAATTTTAAGAAATTATATCATTTAATAATTTTAGAATCAATAATTTAGTAATTTTACAAATCAATAATTTTAAGAAATTATATCAATTAATAGGTTTGGTAATCGATAATTTAAGGAAATTATATCATTTAATGTAAAATAAGGAAAAATCTCCTTCGAGAAATACACTTACCCATCCCCCTTAGGCACAAACGACGTCGAGGTCGCGTTTTCCGTGAAAACCCTCGGACTCGACGAGCGCACACAAACACTTTGGCGAAGATCCTCCATTGTTTTTTTTTCTTTAAAGAAAACACAAACGAACACTAGCACAAAATGTCACTGAAGGCACCTCAATGGACCACCATGAGAGACTGTGGGAACTGAAACGTTTATTATTATGCCGCCTATTTTCCCCTCTTGTCAAACAATATCGAGGTTAAGAACTAAAAGATAGAAAACAAATATTGTAACTACGACCGCGTAGGATTCAGGGACCAATTTATTTTTAGGAATTGTTCAGAAAATGACAAAACATAAAACACCCTTCGCATAGATACCGCCCTACCTTTCGGGGACGAAAGGAGGTAAATTCCGGTGTGGTTTGTTACGAGC
>CAKNXH010045872.1:0-14563 GCA_932178445.1 Andricus quercusramuli
TGCATGTTGATGTTCCTCCTTGTACTGAAATTGCCATCATCTTCAAGAAGGTGCCTACTTTCTGCGGTTGGTCTTAATGTCGTTTCATCTTCGTCTGCAGCTTGTTCAAGCAGCGGTTGAGGAAGCGCTCCGCGTACATATCCATTTTTGCGGAGGTAGTCGGCTTGATTTCGCAAAGACTGATGCGAAACGTGTTGAAGCTCTGGGTGTTTCTGGCACCACAGAGTATGCATACGCGCCATAAAGCCTCCACGAACAGGGATAATACTGGCATCGTAGCAGTCTAACACATCATTCTTAAGTTGATCCGTCCACTCAATGTGGGCGTTTCGCCGGTTCGTCATTGTGTTTCCATCTAAATTATTTTCAGCACCCCGAACTCTAGGATGATCGGCATTGTTTGCCGATCCATTGTCGGGTGCTCTGCGCGTTCGATCGTTTTGAACCGCATCTACAACATTTTGGTGGTTTTTTGGTTTCATTGTTGTTCCCACGAGCAGCTAGGGAAAGGGTTCGTCCATCCTTGTAGAGCCCCGCGTGCAAGGATAAGGCTATTACTCTGAGACATCGCCCGATATCCCAGGGTCACCGTTAAAGACACCTCACCCAGGTGCCATGCAGCTTTCGGCACGGTTCGCACACCTTCGCTTAGGGGTTATTCCTTCGGGACCATCCCTGAACAATTGTCCGCGACTGCTTATTAATTATTGTACCCATATTCAGCAGAAACCCTTGGTACGGGGACCCTCTATCCGCAACCCGAGGACGCGTTCGGTGGCTTTGTCATAAGCCCTTCGGTTCTATTCCAAGGGAATCGAAACCGAAACCGAAATATATATATATATATATATATATATATATATTTTAATCATTTTTTGCTTAACTAAATGTTTTCTTTTTTTTAATCTTTTTGACGAGCTTAAACCCTGTAATTTTTGAAAAACATGAAAAGGTGCTATTTAATCTTGCACGACTGCTCAAATAAAAAGACAAATTTAATAATTTTTTTATATTTATTGCTTCGTTATAAAATTTGAAAATAATAATCTGAGATATATAATTTGTCAATATAAAATTTAGCCCTCCCCTCACAAAATCTGTATTCGGGAGGACAGCTCCGTTGATAAAGTCGAAATCTAGATAAGCATTCACAGGGTATGTTTCCCCAGTTGTTATTTCTTTTGATCTAACTATCCTAAGTTTATCTCCATACTGGAGGGGCTCCAGGACATGATAACCCCTTATGAGAGGGGCCTGCTGATGGATTCCCTCCCACAAGTTGAGTACCATAACCTCTCGGCACCCCTGGCAGTTCTGGGAATCCCCTTGGAACAATCCCTCGTTTCCACATCACTCACATTTCTTCTGCCGAGCTAGGGATGTTAGCATTAGCAGATGCACTGATTTTTCCTCCCACATTTTCACGTTAGATGTGAGCTCTTCAAGTGGCACACACTCCAAGCAAAGCCACTTATGGTCTCCCTTATCATTTTGTCCCATCCAAATCTTTCCAGATAAGTGGGAAGTGCCTGTTGCCCTTTTCAAAAGCAATTTTGCTATTTTCTATAAATAAAAATAAAAAAGTCTCAACTTTTTCCCCCTTTTTCTTTCCTATTATTTATTTTAGTTTATTATTACTTTTTTTACATTTAGAATATTTTATGACATATTTCTGATTCCTTTGTTATTATTTTTCTTATTACAAGCAAGAGAGTAAACATAACAAAGTTTTCGACTTACTTTTATTTTTTCTTTGTTGGGACCGAAAGGATTCTGTATTATTTCATTTATATCTATCTCTAAGTAGTTCCAGTCTGGGTACTGATAATTTTGTGTCATTTTGTTTAAATTTTTGAATGATCTTTTTTTTATTGGAAATATTATTTTTCCTTTCTTTGCTTTTCTTATGTCTTATTACACTCAAAGTTCCTTTTGTCTTTATATTCTTCTAATTGCGCATTAATTATTTCTGCTAATGTAATTTTGAAGCCCCGAAATATTTCCCTCTTTATGCAAATTAAGAAATTTTCATTTGCAAAAAGTTTTACTTACAATGTAATTTTATACAGTGCTTTAAATTCACATCTTTTGTATAATGTATTAGTTTATTCAAAAATAAAGAGAGTAAATATTTTTTTTTTAAATAGAGGTTTTGTTATGTTAATTTTGTCTATTTTTAATGTTAAAATGAAAGAGAGGTTCTTGTCCATAGAAAAAAAAGAAAACAGTATGGCGTTATTTTGGACCTGCATGCTTGTACTTAGAATTTACTGAAGGCGCGAAATTTGAATTTTACAATTCTATACTTTTACCCTTTTTTTAGGGTTTTTCATACTCCATGAAGGAATAAATGGATTCTAAGGATTTTTGACATAGTTTAGATAAGTGTTACTAATTATTCTTAGTTAAGAGGACTAATTTACTTTGTGTAAGATTTATTTTTTTTTATGTTACAGATTCAGCAAGATCAATTAGCTTGTCCGTTTGAAAGGCTTACTATGAGAAGACTAATTTGTTTACATCCTTTTCTATTCTTTTTTATTTACAACATTTAATGAGATTAACAGTATGTTTTCCTCCTCTTATTCTTATTTAGCTTTTTGTATGATTTGTAATTTGTCCAAATTTACGACTTTATTCTGGTTAGTTTTTGTATTTTTAATTTCAGCGTTAGCTTCCCCAATTAACCTAGTAATTTCGTATTCACCTGCAAAGAAAGGGTCGAATTTCTTATCATTCCTAATTTCAACTTTAAGGGTCACCATATCCCCTACATTGAAATTTTCTTTTCTAGATGTCCTATCATAATAAATTTTCGATTTGTTTTTAGCCTCTTCAAGTCGTTCACGAGCCAATCTTTGAGTATCATCTAACTTTTGAAATAAGCTGTGCAAATACTGAGAATAAGTTAGATCCTGAGGTCCTGGCGAAAAACTTGATGGAATGTTAGCCTCTTTTCCAAAGACCAAAGAGAAAGGAGTAAAACCCGTGCTCTCATGGACCTGTGTAATTATGAAAAGATAGCGTAACGCAACCATTCGTCCCAATTTTAAGAATTTGAAAATTGTCTCAAATATTCAACTAGAGTCTGGTGACTTCTCTCAAGGGATCCCAATGACTGTGGATGGTAAGCTGTTGATTGAATTTTTTCAATATCGAAAATTTTACAGAAAGTTTTCATTACTTGGCTAATGAAATTCTTCCCTTGATCTGTATGGATTACGCGTGGACAACCATAACGGGAAATAAATTGCTCAGCTATAGCATTTGCAATAGTCACTGAATCGGTCTTTCCTAGAGGTATTGCATCTGCATATTTTGTGAAAACACATTGGATAGTTAAAATATGATTGTTTCCTTTAGGGGTCATTTGCAAAGGTCCAACTATATCAATTTGTATTTTATCAAACGATTCTTTCAGGCTGGGTCAACTACGTGGGGGAAAAATGGTGTCATTTTTAGCGCTATCTGTGTCGGGCGGCGAAACTAAGTCAGCGTCCATGTGTTTGTGCACATGTACATGCATATATTGCTCTTGTGTGCGTCAGTATTTTACTATTTTAAGTAAAAAGGAGATAATAAATGCAAAACGAAGCAAATGAATAACATGAAATGATGAATGATAGTTCATTTTAATTTCAATCCTTATTTAAGATTTTTCACTTGCTTTAATTTGCATTCATTTGAAATAAATGCATGACACTGCATGTTGCATGAAACAGCAACACTGTTTTCAACTGTTTTGAATAACTGTCAAACACTTTTGCAATATGGCCGCAATGTAGGGGAGAGTAGGGTAAAACCGGGTTGCGGGTGAAACCGGGTACCCCCTATATCTCGTGTATCGTGTTGCCCCCTGGGTCTAGTTTGATATATTTTGTTTAATTAGATGCCCTGACCTTATTTTCGTAAAAAGTGTCTAGCCACCTGTGTTTTTTGTCTCAGGAGACAATACCAAATTTTGTGTGGTTGAACGTTACAATTCTTGGTGACAAGTACGTTACCGTGGTTCTTCCAGTCGTACAGAAACTGTACAGCTAAGTGGAACACTTGATTCCGTACTTATTATAGAGTATATAGCAATAGTTATCATCATTTGTTTATGCTCAGAACCACGTGAGCACAACGTTTCGTTATTTATTGCATGTGGGGGCAAAACCGGGTACTGACGGTAGGGGTAAGACCGGGTAGTACTGGGCCTTACCCAACGTGCCATAAAGTGGCAAAAAACTATCAAAAAACGTAGAAGTAGTTTATAATTTTATATAAGTGTTATCGTACATTATTATTATATGTGAGTATTATATCATCGACGGTAACAACCCCTTTCAAAAAAAAAAACATTGGTTTCTGTCACACAGGAGAAAATAATCATGAAAAATGTTACATGATATCTGAATTTCAGAATTTATTCATACATTTTCTGATAATTTCTAATAATGAACTTTTTCAATTTGATGATGCCACTAATGTACAGAAGTGAGTCTGATAGGCAAAGCTGCCCTCAAGCACCGAAGACATCGACGACATAGAAGAGAAAGAAGGATGATTTTTCATCAGAAAAGGAACCGGAAGCAGGCACTGATGAAGCTTGCATTTTTTGGAATGAGCTCTAATCTGTATCGACTAAGGGGTGAATTCAGAATTGCACTGTGTGCCCTAAATAGCATGCAGCAATGTCAAACAGGGCGAATTCATGTGTGATTACTGCTAAATCCATCGTCAGTACATCTAGGATGCTGAATATCGTAGTCTTAATCATATTAAAACCTTCGTGAGTGCACCCAAGATACTCAGCATACCAATGTTTATTATATTTGATTACAATAATTTCAATTTTTCTTAATTTTAATAATTTTTCAAATTATTTTCATAGGTACCCGGTTTTACCCTACCCACGGGGCAAAACCGGGCATTTCACGTTTTTTTTAAAACATTTTTTTTTAATATGAAGAAAATTTTTCATTGCACATTTGAATTCACTTTCTTGTAGCTAAAGAGTCACAGAAAACTTCTCACTTCAAATAAAAGCTATTTAGCTTTTCGTTTTTGCACAAAATGCCATCAAAGACAAAGTACCCGGTTTTACCCTACTCTCCCCTATGCGGCATTACCTCCCTCTGCACTCCGCACCCCGATTTCAGAAATGCGCGAACGCCATCTGTGTCGGGCAGTGAACTATTTCTGTACCCCTTTCTGCCTCTCGGACCGCGCGCCCTAGTTCGTTACGTTGCCGTTTTTGCCTATAGGAGTTGACCCAGCCTGGATTCTTTGTGGGTGTCTGTTATTATCATTGGTTGTCTAGTCCTAGTTCTAATCAATTTATTTCTTTGACAATTTTTGCAATATTTTATAAATTTTTGGATGTCTAACTTCATTATCGGCCAATAAAATTTAGGACGTATTCTGCCATAGGTTTTTGAAACACCTTTGTGTCCCCCTATAGTGGATTCATGAGCTTCCCTAATCAAATTTTCTCTTTTTTCAAGTGGTGGAAATTGAATTTTCCCAGTACAAATCCTGATAACAACATTTGTTCCCGTAAAATGCTGACGTAGAATCTGTTCCACAGATGACCATGATATCTCATCGATATTATTTCCGAACTTGGAAATATTTATTTGATTAACACCAAGGGATTCCATAGCCCTTTTTAAAGCCAGAATTGTCTTTGAGAAACTATTCAGATAAACTTGATCATTGTAGCGAGCCTTTGTTACAAGATGAAAAATGTAACGTTCTTTATGAAAAAATACAACAGCTTCTCCTACATTAAAGGTTTGATTTTCAATTTCTTCAACCAAAATTAAACCCCTTTTTATTAATTCTTTACGTGTATCTGGTTCTAGGTTTTTATCTTCTGAGATGAAGTGGATAAGACTGTTTTTGCCCATTGAAACTTTATCATTGCTTTCAATCATACATACATCGTCAATTGCCAAGATTTGAGTAATTGAAAAATTAGGTTGTACTCGACGTTTATCAAAGAAACAACTACAGTGATTGTGATTATCTTCATCAGAAGAATCCTCAGTTTCATCTGAGCCATCATTCAACTCAAAAAAATAATTATTTAGATTTAAATGAACACTGGTTTGTTCAACAGAAGAACAATCCATTTTTTCAGGTATGCACTTATTTCCAAAAGGAGGACTTTGTAAAGGTTTGTCATTGGAGGTGTCATGCTCAATACCGACCTCCAACTCTCCAATTCCAACTTGATACATAGTATCACTCTGTTGCTCGCATCTCTCATCCAGGCTGCCAGACCCTCCTCCAGAGCCTGTTGTAACCTCATGTGCCTTCTCGTCAGGAGCCACCATGAGAATTTCACCTTCAACTGGATGCGTAGGAGTCGCATCGCTTACGTTTTTCAATCCATCAAGACTATCGCAAGAGGCACTGCCCCATATGCGACAGCCCCGATAAGCCCCTTCAAACGAGTAGCAAGGTAGTTGATTACCATTTGCAGCCTCCCCTGAAGTAATTCTTGTAGGAAAAGAGCAAAGTAAAGGGTTACTATATGCATCCTTCCCCCTCTGATCACTGATTGTGCACACCGAATCAGATGAGTGGCCCAGAGAGTTGTCTCCCATAGTAACCATACTCACAAGATCATTGTACAAACATCCAGTTTTTGTCACCGTATTGACCTTCCCCTTCGGATCAAGTGGGGGGCCCAGAGAGTTGTCTCCCATAGTAACCTTTCCCACAAGATCTTCGGGAAAAAGTCCGACACTGTTTTCAGCCTGAGAGACGGAGTCACTTCTTTTTTGACCGTTTCTCGTATTCTCCAAAGCAAGAACCACACTTGGGTTCCCTTGGCCATTGGGTACCCCAGGCAACCCTAACAAAGAGGATGAAACACTTTTGTCCCAGTCACAGGGGTTCCTTGAGAGAGCATCGGCATTGGCATTCACCCTCCCTGGCTTGTATATTATCTTATACTCATACTCACTTAATTTGATTTTCCATCTGGCTAATCTTGACACTGGATCTTTAATACTGTGTAACCAAACCAATGGTCGATGGTCAGTTACGAGAAGAAACTCTCTTCCAAACAAATAAGGTCTGAAGTATATTACGCAAAATACTATAGCAAGTAACTCTTTTTCTATAGTGGAATAATTGATCTCTGCTTCATGTAAAGTACGAGAAGCAAAAGAGATTGGCAAATCCTTACCAATTTCACCCTGACTCAAAATTCCCCCAATTGCATAATGAGAAGCGTCTGTTGTCAATACAAAAGGTCTAGAAAAATCTGGGTATTGTAACAAGGGCTCGGAACAAATCTTATCCCTTAAAATCTCAAATGCTTCCTGCTCAATAGTGCCCCAAATGAACTCCACCTTTTCTTTGATTAAATTTGTTAAAGGCTTAGACAATTTTGCGAAATCAGGTATAAACCTTCGGTAATACCCTACCAGACCTAAGAATTGCTTTATATTCTTTTTTGTTTTTGGAATAGGAAAATCTTTTACTGCCTTGACCTTTTCAGGATCAGGCTTAATTCCTTCGTGAGTAATTATGTGACCCAAATACTTGATCTCTTGTCGAAGAAAGTGACATTTTTCAGGTTGAAGGGCCAATCCTGCTTCTTTTAGTCGTGTTAAAAGTTTCATAAGCTTTATTGAATGATTTTTTAAATTGGTGGCATAAACAACTATGTCATCCATGTACACGAACAGCTCTACACCCTGTAGCCCCGTCAAAACCTGGTCCATTACTCTTTGAAATGTTGCAGGTGCATTTTTAAGACCGAATGGCATCCGATTATATTCGAAATGGCCATATGGAGTCGAGAAAGCTGTTTTTGCCTTAGAATCTGGATCCATAGGGTTCTGATGATACCCGAGAGCTAAATCCATTACAGAAAAATATTGTGCTCCACCCACCTGATCAAGAATATCCGCGATATTTGGAAGTGGGTAAGCATCTGAAATTGTCTTTTCATTCAACACACGATAGTCGATCACCATGCGCCATCTCTTATTGCCCTGTGAATCAGCCTTCTTCTGAACTATAAGGGCGGGGAAATTATATGGCGAAGATAAGGGCTGCACAATTGCGGATTCAAGCAATTCACCAACTTGACGGCAAATCTCTTGTTTATGAATGGGTGGGTTTCGATACGGTTTTTTATTTATTGGTAACTCATCTACAGTAATTATTTTATGTTTAATAACATTGGTATTGCCCAATTTATCTCCGGGTAAAAAGAATTGATCGGTAAATTCGGAAAGAATTTCTAAAAGACTGTCTCTTTCCTCCTCATTGAGATTTTCCAAACTAAGGTTCTTTTGAAGCCTATCAAATCTATCTTCCTTCATTTGACGAAAAAGTTTCATATTCTTGTAATTCTAACGGGGGTAATGTCAAATCTATATCGCTATCGGATGAATTTATCATAAAAATTGTAACTTCATTATTGTGCTGTTTCACCAAGACTTCGCCAGCAAAAATATTAGGACCACAACAAATTCTTTCTATATATCCCTCTCTTAATTTTGTTTGTTTTACAGGGAGAGTCACCAGCTTCTTCGTTCGTGATGGCAACCTGACATTTGTATGAGTAACAAAAGGAAGATCTTCATTGCTTAAGTGCAAGAAATCATCTACAAAAGTTAATGTTGCATTGTGTTGCTTCAAAAATGGAATTCCAAGGATACTACCCTGAGGAATTGGAAAATCTTGCGAAACCACTTGAAAAGATGTGGAAATTCCCTCATAAAGTAGTTTCACTTCACCCTCTGTTTGAATCATATCCGGTCCAATCCCTACTAAGTTCTAGATAATCCCTGAATTTACCCATGCATCAGTTTTTAAATGATTTGATTTGATCAAATTTACACTGGAGCCTGTATCAACTATTGCTTTTATCTTCCCATTTTTTAATAAAGAATTTTCAAACTCTACAATAGTTACTGGTCCTTGATCCAAGAGGCAATTTAGTTTTAATATTATTCTTTATTGGGGGTTGGTTTCGTCCCTTGCGGAGCAGTTTCCCCCTTCGACTGCTCCATTTTTGAGTTTAAAATATGAAAAGGAGAATTACTTAGTCCCTTACTTGCTCGGTCTATTTCTTCCTCGTGCTTCTTTTTCAATTTGCAAAATTTAACATAATGTCCCGACCTACCGCAATAATTACATTTATTGTGAATCTCTCCGACCCTTACATTTGCTTCTTTTTTAATTTTAGGACAATCTCGTTTCCGATGCCCTATTTTTTGACAATTATAACACTTGATGGAGATGGAAGAACCATCTTTCTCACTTGTATTCGCTTGATTTGATTTTACTTGCGCCACTTGTTTCTTTGGAAATATTTTTTGCTCACCTTTTCTCACAAAATCAGAAGTTGAGGCTCCCCTTCCATCCCCATGTACTAATCCCCAACTAGTATTCTCAATGTCAGCTTCGATAGCCATTTCTATTGCCGAATCTAATGTTAAAGGATTCTTATCCTACATAAAAGATAATGTATCTCGGCCTAACCCACGAACAAAATTACGAATAGCATTCTCGCGATACTCTTGACAACGCTCGTCGCCCTTACTCCCTGGATTCTTTTCCAAAACTTTATTTGTTATTTTATTCAGTATGTCCTGGACCCGAGCTCCGTAATCTATTACACTTTCGTCTGTTTTACGCTTAACAACAGCCAGTTCCTATGACAACTGACTGATATCTGATTTAGGAGCATAAATTCGATTAAGAGTTTTTAACAATTCATCAAGGGTAAGTCCTACTTTATCCTAAATGTGCTTTCGAGCAGGTTCAACAATTCGCATTTTTATCAGCATTATCAAATAATCTAATTCATGTGGTTCTACAAAAGTAGCGGTGATTCTACAATGTTCTGCAAACATAGTAACCGACATATTCGTACCATCAAATTGCGGGATAATATCGCGTGCCATTTTTATTCCTTCACTCATCCTAGACTTTTTAACTATTGGTGCTGCAACAGTTGGCACAGGGACCGACGGAAGGGCATCGTCCTCCAAATGACGCTTATTTGTGGCCTGCACAAATGAGACAGCTTGTGTCTCATTTTGATCTCCCTGGTTAGGTCCCGCATTCGACGCAGAATTTCTACCAGCAGACTTTGATTTCGCCGAAGCTCGTTTTGGAGCCATTTTACAAAACAAAAGAATTGATAGTTTATATTTAAGAGCAAATTAAGATATAAAACTTACAGTTTAACGCTGGCCAGTTAGACGGAGAGTTAAATTAGCAAAAAGAAGAAAATTACAAAATTCACTTCCACAAAGGTCCTTTGTCCATTAGAGTTGAGATGAATCCTCAAACTTCAAAGGAGAACAGTTTTTCCAAGTCCTCTCTAAATCCCTCAGAGCCGCATCCTCTCCTGTTCCAGACTAGTCCAACGATGTTGACTTCTTCACTGGGCTGTCCAATCCGCTGCGGTTTGTCACGAACTAATTGATTGTTGGGATTTTTCAAAAATCCTTCAAGTCTGTAACTGATAGAGGAAAAGCTCGTGGTCTCTTTCTCAATTACTTACGACTTCGGTGCAATTGACGACACCCTACGCTATCGGGAGTAAAACCACGACAAAACCCTGATAGAAAGTCGCGACTTGTTAAATGCGGGTCCAATGTTCTTTATTGCACTTAATTTCTCACAAATTGTCTATTAAGGCAAAAATAAGTTTATATATTTCACAGTCAAAGTATTTGAAATTTGAATGTCTTTCCCGCTTCTTCAATTAGCACTAACACCACTATTTCAACACAAAAGTTACTAAATTTTCACAGTACTGCATTGAAATCACAAAGTCACTAGTAGATCAATTAAATTCTCTTGACACAGGAATCCCACGTTTCTGACACCAATGTTATGTCCGGATTTTCTCGGCTGATCCACATCCCTGGAACCCTTCGTGGATTGGTTGTATAGTAGGCTGACTGAGTTCTTATTCCTGCCAGGATTGGTTGAAACCAATATCAAAAGAATTTAGGTAGTTCCGTAAATAAAAACAATGTATTTGTATCAGAAATTGACTTGTAGCAGTTTTATTCTCAAGAAAGTTAATTTGCTCAACAAAAGTTTTATCGTTAAGCTTAGAATTCAAATTCAATTTTCAGAGTCAGGTTCTGGCGCTGTCGGGCCTTACAGTCATATTTATATCATTGAGTTCTGCCCCTCTCTAGCGCTAGCGACGAACGAGAACGAAGTTACAACAGAAAGTAAGACTTCTCTAACCAATGATTTGTAAGTTCTTGGGGTAAGGATGATTCATCATGAGTCCAAAGTCCAGGGTTAAACGGTTCAAAGTCCAAGGTTATGTAAACACCATTTCATAAACAAAAGTTCTCGGATTACAAGTTCAGGGTTTTACATCCGGTCTAACTGGCGCCAAAAACCCATTAATGATACTAATATTAGGACTATGATTCATTAGTCAAATAAACAATCCATATGTCTAAGACGCAATTTATTATTAAGACGCATTTTATTATTAACACGCTATTTATTATTAACACGCTATTTATTATTAAGACGCATTTTATTATTAAGACGCTATTTATTATTAAGATACAACTCATTATAAAAAAAAGGTCTTCGCAGATCGGAGAGAGAGATTTCATGATTTCCTGTTTGTGAGTCTAAGAATTTTATAAGATTAAATTTGAAATAAGTAATCCAATACTTTCAAAAAAACATAGGGGTCTTCCCAAAATAATAAAACGCAGGGTCCTCCATCTTGATTGAAATGCTTATTATAATTTGAATTTTCGCGGGGAAATACGTTATACCTACATGGCTACCATCACCGTAGAGGGAAGATAGGTATAGAGCAGGGGTCATCAGCGAGGGGAAATTTCTCGAGTCCAGCTCCGTTAACACGTGTGGACCGCTCGCTGCGGCTCTCCCACCAAGAGTCTCCACTCTACTCTAAGGGTTCGGGGTGATGGTAAATTCTGACGTCATACAATAGAATTTACCACCACCCCGAAACCTTAGAGTGGAGTGGAGACTCTTGGTGGGAGAGCCGCTGCGAGCTAAGGGGAGCGAGACGGAAGGGGAAGGCTTAGTTAGGGAACCAGCAACGCGGAGGCGCTAGTGCCACGAACCAGTGCTTTTACGCTTAACGTGTGTGAGTGGGGTAGGTGAAGAGAGTGTGCCGTGTACATGAGTCGAACTGCAAAAAATTTAGAACCCTTATACCTGAACTGGTCTTTCCAAACTATATTCTGGCTATTAACTTTCTTCCAATATTTTCGTGAATGGAAATATCCATTGATACGTTTTACATTTGAAACTTTGTATTTTGATATTTCAAGTTAAAATTGGAAAAAGAACTTTTTTTTTAAAACGACCACATTAAAAATTTTTTGATTCGCCCAGACGAATAATTCTTTTCTTATAGAATTATTAATTACAATAGTCATTATTATTACAATATGTGAGCATACAATAATTATTTTCTTAGAATTATAATAAAATGTATGGGCATTTTTTTCATTATTTGATTTTGTACTTATACATTCTCTACTCTCATACTTATCTTTCTGCACTCGTGGAAAAAATCTTAATAATGTAGGTAAAACTTTTTTTTTAAACTTATAAATAAAAAAACATTTTACCATGATCTTAGGGGTACAGTTGAGGTCTCGGATCCAATACTTCACCCGACTCTCGTACTATTTTCAAAGTACATATTTCAGTCAATTTTTGATGAATTTATCTAAAATATTCCAGGTATTTTCTTTGAACTATATAAAAAAACTTTCTTGCTGGACGTTGTTTTTAGTCTGAAGTGGCCTCGATACTTCTTGTCTCCGAAATTAGGTAAATGTGGTTACCGACCGGCCTTAATTTTCAATTGGATATTATTAAAAAAAAGGTCATTTTCAACTTTTTATTATTTTGCAGGCATTCGCTGAGTATACTTTGTACGTGTACTCAATTTCAAACAGTTTCAATCAAATTTGTACGAGTTGATGATTTATGTTTTAATCACTTATTGAAGCCTATATCTAAAAAATTAATTTTGTGAATTTGAAAATTCTCATTCCTTGAGACCCGAGGTGACGCTTTTAGCATTTTCGAGCGTTTGGCGGGTTGGAATTCGAGAGCTCAAGTGCAGAAATTGTTTCATTCAAACACTATACAAAAATTAAAATTGCGATTCTCACACAACATTCACAAACATTAAAAGTATAACAATAAAAAAATCTTATAATATTAAATAACGAACTAATAAACAAGAAACACGTTTCTTCTCTTACTTCTCCAGTAAAATATGTATAATTTGGACGTATTTATACGACAAAATTGATATTTATTAACCTACGCGTGGAAAGAAGAATATTCTCCAACAGTGCGGGCTCTTGCAATTCTAACATTGTTAATTTAAGGGGAAAAATTAGACATATAATGCCCAATTAGGGGAATTTTCCGATTAATAATTATTGTGAAGTAATTAATTTCTTCACGTAATTCATACACGGCTCCTGAGTAGAAGAATAGATATTTTTACCAAAACAACAAAAAATAATATTTCCTATACTTTTGACAATACGGTAACAAAAGTTTCAATTGTTATGTAAAAAATGGTTGCTTTGGCCAAATCTTTTATTTAAAAAAAGTTCAGAACTGAAAAAGGAGAGAATATTCTTATTTCTTAAGACTACAAGATATAACGATCTGCTTTATAAATATTTGATTGTTTCCATATAATTTACACGTGAAAAGTATTGAAAATAACGCACATTCTATTTTCATATCTGCAAAGTTCTGAAATTCTCACAGAGATTTATATGAAAGGAAAGTTTATTAACAACCTTCCCGTTTATTTTGTAATCCAAAATTTACTATTGCAGAGTGGCAAGGAAGGTTTGAAGCACAATACATATAGAAAGGCCAATTGCAGTGTATCACCATTACCACTAAAAACAATGACTTTCCGTCTAAAAAACTCTCGTCATATTAATCCAGGCATCTAATAATTATTCAACGCATTTTTTTTCTATAGCGTTTCACTGAGAATTTCGATGGTATGGGAATTTCAAATTTTCCAAACATGACGACGACGCTTCCCGAAAATATTTTTGAACAATTTTCCAAAAACCGTGTTTTCGTAGATTGCTTTCGTAAACTTTAGAAAATTCTGGGAAAGTTAAAAAAAAAAGAAGAAACTTCTTTCAATAATAGGCGCAGAGTTGTATGTCTGCAAAGGACCCCGATTTGTTCCAAAAAGAAGGCTAAAAACCTCAATTCTGAACTTATTAATACTCATACTTTAGAAGCTGGCAATTTTACGAAAAGTATTCTTCATTTTAATTAAAGTGTACGCAATTTCGAGTAATTCTAAAAAAAAATAATGACCGAACCTCAATGTGTCATAAGTAATGGCCTCCCAAAATTGACCACTATTGACGACATTGACGTATTCTTTAGAGCAAATTACTCGTGTTCAGTTTTTTCAAAATACTTTTTTTGTTTTATTATGTTTTATTTGAGAAGTTGTAGGCTCCGGAAGCTTCGATCATGATTCCTTAAAGAAACCAATCCCAAAGCTACTGGACCGTGTACG
>CAKNXH010045875.1:0-11596 GCA_932178445.1 Andricus quercusramuli
GAGCAATATTTTGTGGACCTTCCAACTGTGGAAAGACAAATGCTTTGCTGGCTCTACTGATACATCCAAATGGCTTAAGATTTGAAAATATTTACATCTACTCAAAATCGCTAAAACAGCCAAAGTATGAATTTTTGGAAAAAGTCCTTCAATCAGTAGATGGTGTTGAGTACTATCCTTTCAATGAGCATGAAGAGGTTATAATGCCAAGTGAAGCAAAAGCAAATTCAGTCATTGTATTCGACGACGTGGCTTGTGAGAAACAAGATAATATGAGAGCATTTTTTTCCATGGGTAGACACAAGGATGTCGACTGTTTTTACTTGAGTCAGACATATGCGCATATTCCTAAACATCTTGTACGCGATAATGTTAATTTACTTGTGTTATTTAAACAAGATGAAATGAATCTAAAGCATATTTATGATGATCATGTGAATACTGATATGACTTTTTCACAATTTAAGCATATGTGTTTAGCTTGCTGGAATCAAGACAAGTATGGATTCGTTGTAATTGACAAGGATAGAGATCTTAGCCTGGGTAGATATAGGAAAGGTTTTGATTGTTTTATAAATCTTGAAAAGTAATATATACATGTGTAGTGATCAATATAGAAACAGTCGCACCTTAGACGTTGATGTATCAACATGTCTTCACGTGAGGAGAATTTTCAAAAGCAAAAAGATATTTTGCGTCAAATTGCTAGAGCTAGCGAATCAATTCGGCGGAAACATAGGTTAATAAAGTTGGGAAAAGAAACCGTTGAGAGCACATTAAGCGAAACTTTCAAGCCCATTGTTAATACACTAGAGAAAATTGTTGGTGGCCTGAAGAATATGAAAAAAGTTAAGCCAATTAAAAGGGGAGAAAAAGAGGAATCAAAGAGTGAAGTAGAAGAAAGTATTGATGATTTATCATATAAATCAATGTATGATGAAGCAGACGAGACTGATGAAGCAGATGGGACTGAAGATTCCAGTAACTTGGAGCTGTCAGCTCGTAGTGAAGCGGGAAATAACTCAGAAATACCTACATCTTCATGGATTATTGATGATGATGCAAACAAATATCTCATATTGTTGGGCGAAAGAAGTAGAGAACTTGATAATGTGTATGGAGTGAGAAAATTAACGAGAGATAGATTAGTGATTGGCGATTCTCCGATAAATTTCAGCCAAAACTATATTCATGTGCGTAATTTGAATTTTCCAAAAAGTAAAGGCTTGCTTGAGCTTTTATTCAAAAAGCTTCCCGAAGAGACCTCTATAACTTCCAGTGATCTTGAAATTTATAGGCAAATTATCGTTGCAACAAACGCGTATAAAAAGAATTATAAACCAGATGGCGAAATTCGTGACAATAACACCTTTAAATATAAAAATTTTATAAAGAAATTGATTCCCGTAGCAAAAAATACAGAGAGACGGAGTAAAAACAGGAAATCATTATCAGGTAAAGGTTTGATCCCGCAACACATGATTGCTAGAGAGGGAAGTCTGATGGACTACATTTACTGGGATGACCCGAATGAATTGGTCGATCGATTACGCTTACTGCTAGCATCTCAAGTAGCTGGAAATCCAAGTCACACAAATGAAATTGTATCAATTATTGAAGAGCTGCGAGAAGCTGGAATTATATATTAATGAGTGTGTTATCGAGATTTTCGTCATTTGCAAGATGAGCATCGATGTATTCGGACGTCATTCCAAGCGAGCAGAGAGTACAAGTCGTGGCCCTCCTGGACTTGGTTTCAAAGTCACATCTGATGGAGATTATGACATGAATAATAAAAGGCTGTGTAAAGTGGCTGATGCTCAAGAGCAGAATGATGCTGTTAATCTGAATATGGTGCAACATATGATACAGCGTGAACTTCAGACTATCTACGATGTTATAGCTTCCTTGCGAACTGAAGTAGTCAATAATAATATGATGATTGAAAGTTTGGAAAATTCCACAGATGAACATTTTAAAACTGTAAAAATTGATGTTGAATGAATTCAAAACCTGGTGTATCGAAATTCAGAGCTCATTAGTCAAGTAGACACCAGACTGAATGCACTCAAAAATGGACATTGAGAAGCTGCAGTTGGTGAAGGAGCTGCACAAGCCGGCTAGAAGAAATTACCAACGTCGACATTTCGATATCCGTGGCATTGATGAGACCTGGCAAGCTGATCTTGTTGGAATGCAACCATACGAGAGAGTAAACAAAGGATACAAGTACATCTTGACTGTGATTGATGTATTATCAAAATTTGCTTGGGCTGTTCCCGTTAAATCGAAGAAGGGCGAAGATGTAGCTGCAGCCATGGAATCTGTACTTGATAAAGGACGGACGCGTACCAAAAACTTTACAAGTTGATAGAAGTACGGAATTTTACAACTCGCATTTTGAAAATCTTATGAAGCGATATAAGATAAATTTGTACTCGACATTTAGCAATTTAAAAGCATCAATTTGCGAGCGATTTAATCGTACCCTGAAAAATAAAATGTGGATGCAATTTAGCTTGCAGGGTAATTATAAGTGGATAGATATTTTGAAAGATTTAATTTTGTCTTACAACGATGCTAAACATCAGGCTATTAGAATGAGGCCGAACGTGTGAAACAAGCAGTTAAGAAAACGAAATTTAAAGTTGGCGATAGAGTACGTATAAGTAAATTTAAGCATGTTTTTGAGAAAGGCTACACACCGAATTGGACAACTGAAATATTTACTATAAGTAATGTTAAGAATACCGAACCTGTGACGTATATACTTAAAGATTAGAAAGATAAAGCTATTGCAGGTAGCTTTTATGAACAAGAACTTGGCAAAGTTAGGCATCCAGACATTTATCTAGTGGAAAAAGTACTGAAAAAGCGGGGAAATAAGCTATTTGTAAAATGGCTAGGTTTCGACGACTCTCACAATAGTTGGATAGATAAATCTAGTTTATAAGTATCTTTTGTATTAATATTAAGTTTTTCTGAATAAAGTTGATTATTTTCAAACATATATATATCTTTTTTCTTACACATCTACCCTACCCTTAATCTAGTAAATGAAAAAAAAGACGAATTTGGTTTTAAATTACATTTTTTATTCAGATTTTTTTTCCTCACTCTCAACATAGATACAATTTTAATGTATAAAGATGGCATTTCTCAATCACTTCCTCACAAACATTTCGATTGTAGAAAGTAATCATTTCAAGAAACAGACTTTCAAATTCCATGAGATTCGTGAATACAAGTTTCTTCATTGCCTTACTCTTTAAACTTATATAATTTTCTCTAATATAAGATTTTACACTTTTCACACAAGGTGATGCCAAATTACACCAGGCACTTTCAGCTATGGTTTCAATGATGGCGTCCTTTGTCAGCTGGAACGGCATAACACTCTGTTCCAGAAGATACCGGTCGATACAAGCACTGACTTCCTGGAGAACAGCAAACGTCGTTTCTCGTAGTACAAATGGATAATTTTTTTGCGTTTCTTCAATTTGCTCCAAAGTCACTACATAATCTCCAAAAGATATAGTCATGTGTATACGGAAATTTCCACAGTCGATGCATTGCAGCTTCTCTTCACCATCGAAGAACAGTGAAATGAGACTGAAGTAACTTTTAAATAATTTCCACTCTTCAGGATTTAGGGTTATGCTTGCACGGGGATGACTGGCCTGCAGTTTCACTGATGAGGCGAGCTTTCCGTCTTTTCTAAATTCAGCACCGACGATAACTTGCTTTGTGAACGATGAATTTAGATTGTATGTGGTGGAATGTAGCATTTGATTTCGAGGCGTATAAGACATGTTGATTGCACTGAAGGCTTTCAGGCACTGAGCAATAATTGAAAACTGCACACTTTATATATTTGCCTTAATGAATTCGATGGAATTGTAGCATCCGCCCAAATACCGCATGCCTAGATCGCCATCTTCACAGGATTTCTTCATTCCCAACAGCAGATTTTCATCTTCATTGAGCAAATTGACCATCCTCGCTGGTAGAAAAACGGCAAATTTCTTCTCCACAGTAACAATGAACCGCACTCCAAACTGCGTTGTTGCTTTCCTGATGTTTGTGATTTCGTAGTTTTTATTGAGTTCTAGGTCCTTGAGCTTTCTGGTTGGTAGGAAATCGTTGTTGACTGCGATTTTGTTGAGTTTTGAGAAGTCCATCTTCAATCTTTAATATTCAGTGTATTAAATTTTCTCGCAAGATTTTGTAAATCTGTTCGCACTTGTATCGCTTGCTTTAGTTCTCGAATGTTCTTTAGAAATACGTTTAAGCGACTTTTTAGCTCCTGCTGCTTTTCCTCTTTACAATCTGGCATGTACCAACAAACTGTTGAGAGAGAAGAGCTGACCTTCCTTTTATAGACACTTACCCCCACCCTTACCAAATTTCTAAAGACTTGCGCAGTATTACGCTATATGATGCAATAATTCCTGGAACGAGGATGACGTCATCAGAATGGAATTTTGTTTACCAAGAATTGTTTGCACTTACCCCCACCCTTACCAAATTTCTAAAAACTTTTGCGCAGTATTACGCTATATGATGCAATAATTCTGGGAAATAGGATGATGTCATCAGAATGGAATTTTGTTTACCAGGAATTGTATAATATTATATGAAATGTGAGACGTCTGACGCATGATGTAGGCAAATGCCAAAGGGTGATTTTAATTAAATATTTATTTCGGCTGGCAATATTATGCTATGGCGCATCAGGAATGTTCATGCACTCGTCTGCTGAAACCTGTTTAAACTTGCAAAATATAACCTTGAAAGTATTTACGCCCTAAAAATAATCATATCACATACGCACCCCGACTTCAAAGGCACCGACTATTTTTTTTTTCTCAGAATTATCTTGACAATAACAAGCAATTATATACGAGGGTTGAAATGCAACACCACCATGTACGTCATCACCTTATCTACCGAGCGGCGGCTCACGAGGGATGATGACTCATCACATAGCACTCTGAACTTCCCTCACACAGGCACACAGACACACGCTATATAAATTATATTATTAATATTATTATTATTATATTATATTATTCGATATTGGATACCTCAAAACTGATGACTCGTCACCTAGCAGTCTGCATATCTAGACTCCGTCTTAATATCCAGACTCCGTTCTAATCGTACGGAAAAAAGTGAGTTAGAACCGGCCCTACCTATCTACTAATAGAATATTCATAACTAAACAATTTGAAACTGAATTGTTTGAAACAGAAACCCTTGAATCTTTAAAATTTCACAGAGCTAAACTTAAACTTTGAACGTCACAGTGTTAATTTGAATTCTTCTATTTAAAAAACATTCTATTTTAAAGTAAAATTGTGTAATTTTAATGTACACAATAGTTAATCAATTATTTGAAACAGAATATAGATTTTTCAAGATTTTCAAAATAAAATTTAGAAGCTTCTTAAGGAGTTTGAAAGATTTTCAGGTAATACAAAAATTGTCCTAAATTCCTGGGAAAATTCAAAATTATTTTTTATTTTGAAAAATTACATATTTTAATTCGAAAGCCTTAGTAATTAATGAAAGGTTTGCATCCGATTGAAACTTCGAAATCTTTTTTCAATTTTCAAAAACATTTTGAATAATATATTCATAATTAAATGCTTTTATTCAATTTCAAATAAAATTGAATTATTTAAGATAAACCTCGAATCGTTCGAATTTCAGGGTGCTGAATGTAAACTTTAAAATTTGCAATTTCATTTTTTTTAATTTTCAATTTGTAAATGACATTTTTCGATTGAGATTTTTGAAGAAACAACTTATAATCACTAAATTGTACTGCTTTCAAGTTCAAATAGTTTGAAAATGATATAATTTTGAACACTTACAAATTTCTTTGAAAGAACTCTCGACACGCTTTGGGGTTCGCTATATCTGTTATAATAAATTTAAAATAATAAAGTAAAAATGAAATATTCAGAAATAAACAAATTGCAATTGAATTATTTAAAATAAAATAAGCCTCGAATCATTAAAATTTCAGAATGTTGAATGCAAACTTCAAAATTTACATTGTTTCATTTGTTATTTAATTTTTAATTTATAACTGACATTTTTTAAATTAAATGTTTCAATAACAATGTAAAATCCTTTAGTTGTAGTGTTTCAACCTAAAATTGTTTAAAAATTATATAATTTCGAAGATTTAAAAAATTTATTGATCAATTCTTCAAACTATTTCATTTCCTAAAACGCATTCTCTCCTTTGCCTGCTTAGTCAAGCATTGTTTATAAAATACCGATGCGGACCGATATTAGTGCTCTGAAAGAACACATTGTGTCGCACTTATGTTAAGCATCTACATTTAGAATTAGGCTAATTATATTTCATGAAGAAGAATATTACAAATTGAAATTTCATCATGAAAAATTCATTATTATAACACTTATCATTATTATTACACATCTAAGTACACAAAACTTATAAGAAAAATATTGAAAATTGTTTATTTTTTCAAATTAGACACAGCAGATTTTCCTAATGTTTGTAAATAATTTACAATTGTTTAAACAATTACTATTCGTTTCGGACCGGGGGGAGAGGGAGAGAGAGAGAGAAGACGGACGCCTCGTATGTGTAGCCTGCGTTCGAAACTGCGCACTTGACGTGTTCTAACGCGTTGATCCCAAGCTAACTCAAGCTGACTCGCCCGAGTCTGTCCGAGTCTGCACGGAATCGTAGCGATTCCGAGTGATCCTTGGCGATTCTCACTGATTCCCGGTGTTTCTTCTGAATCTTGCTGATGAACGCATTTTTGAAACTTTCAGAATCGATCTCTTAAGATTCTACCGAATCAAGCTGATTCCCACATATTTCTAAAAAATCTTTTGACGAGTGCCTGATTCTGAATCGATTCTAAGTGAGGAAAATCACTGATTCCTCCAGTGAACGGCCCCTCGCATCTTTGTTGTATTATCGATAGATATCGTTTTTAATTGACCCAAGTATTATAAATGTAAAGAAGATTTTTTATTGGCATTAGGTTCGATAATATTTATTTGTTTTGTGTTCTGCAATCAATTAAAAAAAATGTATTCATTTTTAAATCAAATGAAAATTAGATTTTATATGTTTCTTCCCGGACTGACTCTTTGGACTCGTCAGTAAGGCTATGTGAATCAGTCCTACACTGAGAAAAAAATCCGCTTCTCCCAAAACGATGCGTCGTGTTGAGAGTTTTCGTTTTGCATTAACACGATGCAAGTTTTGGGAGAACACTTCTTTAAGTGTTACGGAAAAACGATGGGATCGTGTTGTGGCAACACGATCATCGTTTCGAGGCGTTGAATGCAAATAAAGTATGAGAGCCACTGCGTTCTCTGAAGCGGTGAGACATATCCCCCTGTTTTTCTCCTCTGTCTTGGAAATTGAAAGTTATTCGCATTTTCACCTTTTTCTATCTGCCCTCTTTTTTTTAATAAAAGAGGACGACGGGAGTATTCGGTGTTTCATATAGAATCTTGATCTTTCTTATTTCTCAAGAATTCAAACACCATCGCGACCCCGTTTTCAGGTGACGTCCATCTCTTCTTATTAGTCATACCTCAATAATATCATTTGCCGTTTTTTCATCTCGAAGGTATAATATTTTTCTAACTTTTTACTTTAACCTTAAAAAAAAGAACTATTGTCACTCGATTTCTTGCCTTGCCATCAGAAACGACATTTCTCGAAAATATTATCATTTATTTACACAAGAACTCCGATATAGGGCCCTCTGATATAATTCTTCGTAGAACTGCTGGTCCATGCAGTTTCTCAGCGCGCAAGCAGTGTCAACAATACAAGGCCACACGCACCATTTATTTTAAGACGAATTTAGTGCCACGGTCACCTTGAGGCATCCCCCGGAACTGCCATTATATGGAAGTTCTTGTGTATAAAAAAAAATACTTTTCTTCTTTTTGTAAGTCTTTCATGATGCAATATCCTTGTTGTTAATTTATTTGCCTTTTATTTATATTTATATTTCTTTTTTTCAGATGCTTTCTCCTGATAATTATATTTTTAGTTACAAATTTTATGATTTGTTTACAAATTCACCAAGTTTGTTAAAAAAAAAAACATCTTTCGTTGAAAATTCAACTGTTTCGCTGAAAGTTCAACTAATTGGTTGAGAACCCTTTTTCTATTGGTTAAAAATTAATTTTTTAACTGAAAATGTATCTACTCCATTTTGGTTGGACTGATTTTTTCAAATTGAAAATTAAAATACTTGGGTAGGGTAGGATGCACTATGGGCCAGGCGACCGAAATTTTGGCAAAAATTCAAAAAGTCTATGGATTTGGCTAAAAATAGATACTCCGGGGTCTTTGGGATCGCAGATAACGTATAAGCAGTCAAAAATTCAAAATTCAAAATGGCAGACTCAATATGGCGGCGAAGATTTTGAAAAATATATGGAAGTGACTAAAAATAGTTACTCAGGCGGTTTTGTGGTCGCTGGTTACAAATATGCAGTGAAAAATTCAAAATTAGAAATAGCGGACTCAATATGGTGGCGAATATTTTGAAAAATACATGGAATTGGCTAAAAATAGTTGCTCACCGTTGTTTGGGGGTCGCTGACTACAAATATATGCAGTCAAAAATTCAAAATTCAAAATGGCAGACTCAATATGGCGGTGAAGATTTTGAAAAATATATGGCATTGGCTAAAAATAACTGCTCGCCGTTGTTTGGGGGTCGCTGATTACGTTAAATATGCAGTCAAAAATTCAAAATTCAAATTGGCGGACTCAATATGGCAGCGAAAATTTTGAAAAATGTATGGAATCGACTAAAAATAGTTACTCGGGGTTTTTGGGGTCACTGATTACGTATAAGCAGTCAAAAATTCAAAATTCAAAATGGCAGACTAAATATGGCGGCAAAGATTTTGAAAAATATATGGAATCGACTAAAAATAGTTACTCTGGAGATTTCGGGGTTGCTGATTACGAATATGCAGTGAGGAAATTCAAAATCCAAAATGGCAGAATCAACATGGCGGCGGAGATTTTGAAAAATATATGGAATCGACTAAAAATAGTTACTCGGGGGTTTTTGGGGTCGCTGATTACGAACATATGCAGTCCTAGGTCCTAATGATTCCTGAAAATCTAAGAAAGTTGCTGGGTATCATTTAAAAATTGCAGAAGATGATCATTTAGTTTTTGTAAACAAAATTAATTGTTTAAATATTTAAAGAAAATCGGTACAAGGTAAGAATATAATAATACAATATTATACAAGGTACGAAAAAAAATTAATTAATTAAGACGAAAAACTGTCCACTTTTTGACCTTGGGCCATCAAGTCCTTTAACGGAGGTACGTACAAGGAAATGTATTTAAACTCGACTTTTGACTAGCTAAGGACGAAAACTTGGTCATTTTGACCCTGAGTCAGAAACACTTCTGACAGTGGTCATAAACTACAAAATAGCGGAAGGACAGTGTTCTGGGCATGATATATCAATATGGCATCAAAGTTACGCAGTCCAAACTTTATTACGACCTTTCGCGTGATAGGGACGAAAAACTGTCCATTTTTTTACTTTTAGGCATAAGAACTTTTTATCGGGGATATTATGAATTGTAATAATATAAACTTATTGGAATGATATATACTTCAGGGTAGCTGTGAATTAAAATTGGTGCAAAATAAGGAACAAATATTAAAGTAATCATGAAAAATAAGATTTGTGCTTTACTTTACAATATCTGAATAAGCAATCCCGCAGTCCAAGATACATAAATAAGTTTAATATAAATTTGATATAATAGTGTTGAACAGAAGATCGTATTTTGGACAAAATCGGTTGAAAGTTGAACTAATTAGTTAAAAATTCATTTTTTTGCTTGAAGATTCATCACCCTGGTGGAAAATTCAACTATTTCGTTGAAAATTCGTTTCATTTTTGGTTGAAAATCTATCTTTTTTAGTTAAAGGTTCAGACTAAGAATTGAACTATTTGGTTGGAAATTCGTATTCTTTAGTTAAAGATTTATAATTTTCGCGAAAAATGCATTTCTTTGGTTAAAACTTAAACTACTTTTTGAAGTATCCCCTTTTGGGTTAAATTAATTTTTCTACAGAAAATTGAACTATTTTGTCGAAAACTAACTTTCTTCTTAAAATTTCATATGTACGGGTTGAAAATTCAACTGTTTTGCGTAAAAAATCAGTTTCCAACAAAATTTTATTCATTTGATTAGACCCTCCCCAATTTGAAAATATCTAATACGATGTTCTAAGCAATTGTCCAGAAGTGTGCGTGTGTGTATGTGGATGTCACGCTTAATTGTGAACACGATAACTAGAAAACTGTTGCAGATAGATTGATGAAATTTGGAGAGCTTATTTTCCTCACTAATATCTTGAAACTGACCGAAGGATTTCTAAAAATATTCATTGCATTTTTTTAGCACTCAATAATATTTGAAAATACGGTTTTTTATAGTAAAACTTTTTTCGTTAGCATAATTCAAAAGTTGATGCAAGAATGTAAAAGATTCCTTGGTTCGAGACGAATCGATTGACCTATAATATCAATACATTTTATCAAAGAGTAGGGAAGTTATGGTAATTTATATATTTTGAAAATCGGTTTTTTATAGTAAAACTTGTTTCATTAACATAATTTGAAGCTGATGCAAGAACCGAAAAGATGTGTTGATTCGAGTCGAATCGGTTGACCTATAATATTTATACATTTTATTAAAGAGTAAGGAAACTATGTTAATGCATAATATTTGAAAATACGGTTTTTCATAGTAAAACTTTTTTCTTCGACATATTTCAAAGTTGATGCATGAATAGAAAAGACTTTTTGATCATAAATTTTCAACTGGAGTAATTCTGACAATTTTTGTAAAGAAATAATAAAGCTGGGAAAGGGATAGGGTTGCGACAGAACTTTTCCTTCCCCTTTTCCAGCTAAAAAAATTATCATTTCGAATACAAGATTTGATTTGTTTGATTTGTCTGATTTGTCTTTGTATTTAAAACATTTTTTGTATTATTTTGCAATTTTGGATTTTTTGTAAATTTCTATTTTTAAATTGAGCAAAATGAAGACTTTGGTTTGTCTATTATTGAAAAAAATAACTAATGCTTCCTCTACTAGGAAGAAAATACATTTGCTAACTGGAAGCAAAGTGCTCGTGAAATGAGCACCATATAATTATAAATGCAAACAAAGTGGAAACACTCGAGATCGAATTCACAGCTAGTTTTAAAAGTCAGCTGTCAATTCAGTGAATTCGATCTCGAGTTGTCTTCAAAATTTAATAATTAGGTAGAAAATTCAACTATGTGGTAGAGAATTTAACTTTTTTGTAGAGTATTCATTTTTTTGTTTAAAGTTAATTTTTTCAAGTGGAAATTTGAATTACGTTTTTAGTGGAAAATTCAACTTTTTGGTTCAAGGTTAGTAGATGGGCAGGGCCGGTTCTGGACCAATTAGTATTAGTGAGTATCTGTGTGTGTGTGTTTGTTGGGTGCGCGCGCGCGCGCGTGTGTGTGTGTGTGTGTGTGTGTGTGTGTGTGTGTGTGTGTGT
>CAKNXH010045878.1:0-17178 GCA_932178445.1 Andricus quercusramuli
TTCAATGTATGCTCGATATGCATAAGAATTACTAGGTGGTGATACTACTTTTTGATTGAAATATACATCCACCTGATTGAAGAGTGAATGCAGGAGATTGTTTACAGGTCCTACTTTGTCTAGCTGGACGGTATTTGCGGCTACTCTTGTGGGGGCTACTAGTTTTACTCGAAGACTGAGCATAGTGTGTGCTAGGTCGATGTATTCATCACCATGGCCAGGAACAACAAATTATATGGGGGCGTCATCAGTTAGAGAAGAAACGGGTTTATAATTAACACATTGAGAACTCTCTATAGATGTCTGCGTTGGAGGCAGTGAAAAGAGATCTAACTCTGACTTTAAACACTCAGAGGAGTGAGAGTGTAAAAACGACATTTTTTGCTATTATTTATTCCCAAAAATATCGGTAATTTTACTATTCCTTGATTTTGTGCGTCTCTTTGTCGTCTTTTTTTTATTTTTTGTAGACTTTTTCCTGTTTGCGGTAACCCGCTTTTTAATTTTTTGTTCTCTTTTTTTCAATGTATTTCGTCTCACGAGGTGAAGCATACCACGATTAGAAGTAGACTGAATCATCCGTTTCTTCCTACTATGTTTATAGCCCGAGCCGTTCATGATATTCTTCATTTTTTCCACAGCACGACGTTTCAAATTTTGGCTTGATTCTTCAAGACGATTCTTGACAGAATTTTTAAAAAGTATCTTATTATCCATATCATTCATAACATTCATTCCAGCTCGGAGAGCTTCTTTTCCGACGACGCGGGCACCGCTAGTCAAGAAAGGGAGAACACGCCGAAATAAGCCCCCGAGAAAACTACCAATACCATGTCCCTTCTGATAAGGAGCTCCAACGTATATTTGTGGGATTCCCCTTCCGCCTACTTGTGAGGAGTAATAATCTATGTAATGACTCATTATGTTTCTGTTTATCTAGTCAATACGCTTAAAGTGAAGTGTAGCTGTCAGCGTACCATACTCAAATGGTATTGGTAAACCAAGGTGATCTCTTATATCAATTTCAATTGTAGGAAAACCTGTGCTAAGAACTGGTATGTAGTTAGGTGATTGAAAATGAGTGACTTGTGTTGTACCAAAATTGTAATCTGCTGTAACTAAAGAAACTGTGCGTAAAAGTGGTGCTTTTACATCACCTGTAACGCGTGGTTCACAAATATTACAGTAAACAAATAAATTATCCGGAAGAGCTCTTGCTAGACTAGGTGGATGTCTAGCAATGTAGTCATTAGTTTGAATTGGAATTAGATTATCTGGAGCAAACCCAAGAATACGTGATAATTTATCACTAAGTACCAAAAAATGGTGATCAGTCAGACATAGTTTTTCACACTGTTTTTGTATACTTATGTAACTACTTTTAAATTTGTCATATTTAAATTTAATATGTTGACTCATTTCTGGAAGACTGTTTAGATTATTTAAAAGAGACACAATATTCGCATAAATACCGGCTTGAAAGAAATTAACAAGAGGTTTCTTCCACATAAGGGACATCACTCCATCCTTCTTTTCTCTCAGAGCAATAAGATCTATTACATCTCCTAACTTATCCTTCATATTTTCATCAGTCATTTCATCTTCCCTCATACTAATAGGTACGTTATATTTGTGAAGAAGGTCAATACCTTTCTCAATGGATTTTCTATTTTTACTATTACCATCATATTGTGGATACTCATATCCTGCAGCCCCACTGTTCATAAGAACAATACGATTTTCAAATGAATCATCGTGTCTCACATGAAGAAATGTACGAGGAAGTTGTATTTCTGTGAGTGCTACGACCCACTGTCCTTGTAGACGAATCTCATGTGGCAATTGTGTGATAAAATTGGAAGTGGTATTCTCGGGAAAATATTTCATACTACTATTGCTTGGTAAAATGAGGTAAAATTGATCGGTATTCATTTTCACAAGTTTTTCAAATTTGAGGCTGGAATCCACGAATTAAATTTGTCAGGATAACCTAACCACTTAACAAGAAATTGTTTTTTGTTTCTCTTCCCTTTAGACTGTAATATTTTTTCAATTTGAAATTCCACCTCCTCAATATTTTTATTGTTTACACCGGTCAATTCCTGTTCGTAAAAAATGCCTTCTATATCTTGCCCTGCTAAATCTTTCAACTCATACATGTAGGGTGCTTGATTTCTTCCTGTAATGGTTCACCTCACGACAAATAATTCCTTGCTCCAGCCAAACTCATAACCTTTCTCAAAGACACCTTTCTCACGACTGATTCTGACGAGATCGTCAACACTGTATTTAGGCTTTCCTTTGGACTTTTTTTCTTTACAAAATCGACGTTGAATATTTGCTCGAGCTTCGGCTGCATAAGATAAATTAACTTCAGACGGTGTCATTCTAATACTTGAATGTCGAGTATTATTGTATGCGTTCACAAGTTGTTGTAAAACATCAATATAACGTCGAGTGTTTTTATGTGTAAAATACCGCCACATGCGTTCCTTGAGTGTACGATTGAAACGCTCTACTATGGCTGCTTTAACGTTAGGATCCCGCGTTATACGGAATTTTATCCCATTATCAGACAAATATTTTTGGAAAGGGACGCCCAAAAATTCTTTTCCCTTGTCTGATTGTAAACAGAATGGTACTCGATGATTACTTCTTTCTAAAATACACTCAAAAGCATTTTTAACATCCAATGCAGTTTTATTTCGAAGAGGTTCAACCCAGACAAATTTACTCAAAACGTCAATGACTACTAAAATATAACGGTGATTATCATTATAAGTGGACAAACTTTGCATGTCGATTAAATCACACTCCCAAACCTCATCAAGATTGGAAAACGTATAATGAGCTCTCTGGAATTTTCGTCGAATAGGTCGATGTAAAGTGAATGCATCCTGAGATTTTAACCAATCAAACACTTGTGTACGTGATACTCTCCCTCGTACAGCGCGAGTTATTTTTTCTACATCGCTATAAGAAGCAGGATGATTTGAATTGTAGTATATTTCTTCAAGCAGTTTCATTTTAGAATAAAAGATTGCCACTTTGTCACCATTCCTGAACCAGTTTGTCTCTTTTCTTTACTGATATTCCTTTTGATTCTACTGCGACTTCTTTCACGGATTGTCTTATCAGAAATCTTTAGGATTCTGTCAGACCTTGCTTCATCCTCAGTTGTTTCATCATCTGTTATAAGAGATTCTTGATTCAAGAGTGATCGGTTATTGATATCTCGTTGTATTTGTTTAGCAGGAATCAAATATTGTTGATTTTTCACGAGTCCTCGCGGGGTACCAATCTCTTGAAGGATACGGGCAAAGTGACTTCTGCCAGGAGGTATGAAACTTTTTCTAAACCTTAATGCATCGTTAACCAGGTCCGTAATATTTGAATGCTCAATACGTCTCCCGTCAATAATCACTGAACCATATTTATCCCATTTTATCCTGTCCGCGAAATCAGGTTTTGTTAAATGATTAAGCAATAAAGTACTTTTGGAACGGAAAGATTTAGGTACATTAGCTATAATATCCTTCACTGGTAAACACTCAAGTGGATCATTATCTGTGTTTTCTGTATGATCAATTTTCTCAGTAGTTAATTTTCTATTTTCGTCAATAAAAAATATAAATTTTTTCAACACCTGACTGTAATCTCGCCACCTTTCACGTTCATCGCATGGAAAAGGTGAGAATAAGATTCGACTCATTTCAGAATCCAATCTGCCGAGATTACTTCCAGGTGTCTGTGTAGTTGCACCAGGTATCGATGGTATAATCGCTGAATTATTATTGCTATGTATAGATATATGATTTATTGTTTGCATTTGTTGATTAATTTTTTCAACCTGTTCGCTGGGAATGAGAACCATTTTTCTTGTATGTTCCATATTATTGAAGGTTCTACGATGAGGACTTGAACAAATTGGAAAGCAGACCACCAATGATTGGACCAAGTAAGACAGGTAGAAATCCACCTTTTTGAACGATAAATTTTTTCTTGTTTTTCCAAGTGCCACGAGTTTCGACTAACTTTCGTAACGTGTTTTTATGTTTTTTCAGCTTTAGTTTTTGACAATCTTTGAGAGGAACATTTCCCAATAGGATATTCAATGCACACTCACAAATACATTTAATGAGCTTTACATCAGATGTTTTCAGTATTGCTTGCCGTTGATCCGAGTTTAGATGACACATGGCATGTAAAACTATGGCGTTTTTCTTGCCGATTGACTTGTAACCTTTCGACGTCATTAAAAATGCGTAACTGGTATTCGACTATCACTGTGGCCTCCCTTTATACCCTTCACTGGTATTTAAACGTACTGATGAGGATCATCCGGAAATATACTTGTGCGATATCGACAATTATCAGGAGTTGATTGTTTCAAGTCCAGAAGTAAATAGCCATGTGGTTGAGATGTGGCATCGTGATAGGCTTCTTGTATAAAACGTGGATCTTCAGGACAAATCAGACGTGCAAGATGTTGAATTTGAGCCCGATCTCGAGGATTTTTAAATGTGACTATATAGTTTGCATTTAGAGAAATATCTCTTTGACCGTGTCCTTGGTGAAAAAGATTTTGAGAAATGAAAATCACACTGAGGTTTTTATGATGGCTTCCTTTAGTAAAAAGATCTACAATTGTGTTATTTGAAGATTCCCTCATTAAATCGTCGAGAATTATAAGTTTAGACCTTGGATCATTGGAGTAATCAGAAGACTGTGGTAATCCTTCACGAAATTCTATCTCTTTGCCATATTCCTTATAAGCCGTTTGCCATTCTGAATAATAGAAAATTATACGATCAATTTGAGTATCGCACATTATATTGAGATTTCTGAGAAATTTTTTTACAAAAAAAGTTTTACCACAGCCTGTTGGACCGCATATGAGCGATGTGAACGGATGCTTCCAACGCGTGTCCATATTGAATAATGATGCATCATCAGACAAACCTTTTAATTTATATATAATGGTAAATATTTATTCCCTTTCGAATATCTTAATTGATCTATGAACTTATGTTTTAAATTTTTAGATTTATTTATTTTAAAAACATGTATTAGAATTTTGCTCATCCCATCTTGATTAGCTAATTTCTCGCGTTGTCAGGGTTTTGAGCTGATATCCCTGACCCAACACGTCGATTATGAGCTTATCTCACGACGTGTCCCCTACTTTCACACGCTTAGAAAAAAGCTTAAAGAAGCGTGTCCCTCCCGCCCGCCGCCGTTGTGACCCGCCGCCGCAAAAAAGATAGTTTTCAGCTATATTAGGGTTGCGTGAAGCATATAGAGTCTAATGAATGAAATTATGGTATTTGCAATTTGATTATGTTTTTTTTTATTCTTCAATAGTTATACACGAGTAATTATGATTCTAATAATAATAATTCAAAAAATGTATTATTCACTTACTTACATATACTTGTTTAGTTACATGTTTATGGTTTATATACATAGGTTTGCTTATATGGTGCTCAAGATACAATGGAAATACAAGCTTACAAATATATATTTTTCAATTATGTAAAAGAAGAATCCTCATATGTAAAGGGTTGTGCTCCGACGTCCAGGTACTCTTTATATTCTTCACCATCCATTATTTGCTGAGGCGTGAAGTCGAAATCCCCTGGATACAGAGGTGTACCATTTTCCTCTCTACAGCAGAAATACGTGTCAGTAGGTGCTTCGAAGAGCCACTCTGAAACACAAAAAATCAAATGTTCTCATTACTTGTTTACAAAAATACCTAATAAAAATTTAAAAAAGTACGTACATATTTTTTTCAGCATCAAGATTTGTGTTACACATAAGCGTAGGAATGAGAGTTTATTTTTCGTATTCACAAAATTTACCATTTTAGAGTGGATCTTTAATAACTTGTTAATGCTCTACGTAACCAAATGGAAGAGAATCGTGATTACCAATCAACCTCCTTTTCATGTAAACTGGTCGACAGATTTTATGCTCATTTTTTGTGACTACATCGTGATATGCTGTTCTTCGAATGGCTCTATAATTCAATGTAATCGGAGCCGCTTTATTAACTACAAGATCACAGATAGAGTTGAAGTTTATGAATTGAGAGTTTTTGTAGTTTAGGGTAATACCTTTTACTTTACACACATAATTTTCTCGGCCGTCAGGTGAACATACTTTATAAGCATAGAATTTAGGACCACCTGAGACAAAAGTTTCAATAAAACTCCCAGAACCATAAGCTTCAAGCTCATCTGTCAAATCGCCTAATAAACAACCTGTAGCTGGGTAATACTCATCAGGCTCATTATGACTGGTAAAAATCACAGAATCAGTATCAAAATAGAGAACACGGCGATCTAATTTTTTCAAATACCCATGTAATTTCAAGCGTGCTTGTGCGGTCGTGTATGCAGCTACAACAACATTTGTGATAGGAGAAGGGGCTACGGCTTCATCTTTATAAACCCAGGAAGCATAAATGTTTTCATGGTCGACCGGCAAGATATTATTCAGAATTTTATCTGGACTCTGGGTAATGTTTATCAATTGGTCTTGAGTACTAAGAACTTCAGTTGTCGGCATATTTTGACGCTGACCAAACTTACCACAAAAAGAATTTAAGCAGAGTTGAGCCAAAGACCGCAGACCAGGATTTTTTTTTTATATTTTCAGGATCGAGTTGAATACCCTCTAAATCAAAAATTTTGTTGACATATCCCTTTTCCTGTTCCTCAGTAGTACAATCAGAAGGATATCCACTAGCTTCATGTTGCAACTTGAAAAACCTATTCATATATTCTACAAATAGACCACCTGACTTTGTGAGTGGATCATACTGTGTTGTCTCATATTGCCAGATTTCAAAAATACTTGTTATCTTGTACCCATCTTCGACCGCCGCTTTGAGCTCATCGGAAACCCATGTTCCTTCTATTTTCCGCTCACTTGTATTATGTATATGTGGGCAGTCTTGTTGTAATTGTAATTTACAGCAAGCGTAACACAAGGGAAACATGAGCTTTCAGTGCATACGGACAGGAAGGACAGGTATATACTTATCTGTAGGAGGTAATACACGACATTTAACCAAACCCTCCACGTTACTTAAATCATTATCAAAACCAGTTAAAGTCTTGCAGTCATCACCAATATAAACTTTGGGGTGCCCAATAGGAAATTTACCGTATTTTGATATATATGGATGCAATGAGCAAACGTCTAGATATGAGACTCTTGTTTTACCTCTCACACGATAGTAAGAAAATGTATTACCTGTTCTCCCACCGTAAAAAGCATCTCGAGGGTTCAAAGCACTAAGCATTAAGAGAGGATGATCTTTTAAAAACTCTTTCAATTCAAGGTCTTGAGCTTTTATCCTATCAAAATCACACTCCCACATCTCAATGACTTTGTATCCGATTCCTCGAAGTCGTTGAGTTTGGGCACGTGTTCGCTCAAAGCGCTCGTTCATGCTTTCAGAGTTTTTTCCTGCTCCTATTTCTTTATTTCTATTCGACTTATTACAACGAGGACAACCATGCCAATAACATTCGTGAAATTGATACACATTTTTATTGCCAAACCCATCCTCATAATAACCGTCGACTAAGACCCCTTCAGGTAATCGAAATTCTAGAGCTCGACCTGCATGTATTATTTCTAACTCTAGCTTGCGCTCTACAGATAAAAGCCATTCGACAGCCTTTTTCGACTGCTTATTAGCTAGTCTGTAGCCCCCATTAGGTAAAATCCATATTAAATTGGGTTTTAAATCATTTTTCCTAAATACTACAGAGCAGGCTGATGCTATAGTGCAGCTGTCAATAAAGGGATCAACATCTGCTACTGCGATAAATAGTGACCGAAAAGCAAGACAAGCCTTACGAAGAATGTCAACGTCATTAATACAATAACTTCTTATTTCATTTTTAAAATTAAAAATGTAATTTGTTTTAATGCATTCTTCATACCACTTGTAAAATTCTTTGCGGCTCTCTAAGGACAAATTGTGTCAGGGGAGTAATAATCTGCAGCGGGTAGTTTACCTATGTATGTCACATTTTGTGGTGTGTTAAAAAGGTGCGGAAAAGTACCCTTCTTTGCCTCCTCTAAACCAAAGGCAGCTGGCATAGCACTTAAGGGCATATGTAAGTAATTCAAACTGTCAACAAATCGTGTTTTATTCACAGTCATTAATATAATACTAGAACCGTTTAAAATAAGTTTCGGTGTGTTATTAGATCCTCGACATTTAATCAAATGACTAAGGATGAACTGAGCATCGAAGCCCTTTGAGTTATGTGCTATACACACGGTCTCATCAAAGTGCTTCAAATCGCGGATAGCAAACTCTGTAAACTGAGCTACAGGGTCTATATCGAAAATGTACTGACGCACACCACACCATTTGCACCTTACATTTGGATCCGAATCGTCCATACATTCATCACATACCTGTTGTGCAACACACAAGTTAGGTTTGTGAATGTTGGTTGATTCATCTCCTACGACTTTCTCATACTGCTGTGTTTCGAAATCGTAAAAAATGTAAGCTACTTTTCTTTTTCATCGATACATTCCCTTTCGTTTTTTTCAGTTCAAGAGGTGCCATGAAACAAAAGTGATTATTAGGACAGAGTTTCTTACATGTAGTACATTCTGAAAAACCACATACATGACTAGTACCTTTGTTTGTTTTTTTCAGAATTTAGTAGGTTTGAGCAACCATCACATATTTTGAGCACTGAACAAGTACTTTTTCCGGTGGAAAATGAATTAGGGAGTATATGCTTTCTAAAACATTCTTCTCCGTAAAAGTATCGGAGACACTCTCCACATTTAATATTATTATTATTATCAAAGTCAGCATCAGCATTGCAGGACGGAGAACTGTAACAAGCGTCACACTGCATTGAACATCTATGATCTGTTTTTCGAAAATATGACTTGTTACAGGGTATACAAAATTTTTTTGCTGCTCCGGCTCCGATTAAATTCAAAATTGCATTGTAATGATAATCGGGGTGTCCTTCATACAATAAATAAATATTTTGTCTAACTGCACCCCCTACGTTTGTAATGACTGAAGTACCATCATAAAAAGCTGTCTCTCTACCTTTACCAAAATCTTTATAATTATACACTATCATAGCTATTTGACGTCTTGCTAAATAATTCTGGTAAACGATCAGTTCAGGCAATCCACACCCACTCTCAGGTACTATTACCCCAGCGTTTCGCGTGAGCTCTTCGGCTGCTCTAATCTGAACTCTACCTGATCTTTTACGTATACTCTCCCACACTTTTTTGAAATTTAAATTATTTCTATCTGACTGAAGGTCAGCATTTGCGACGGCAACAGCAATAGCTTGAGGTAGACATGTATTCGAGTCATTCTCTATTTCATAAACTGATCGTTTTTTAAACCCTTTAGTTAACTTATTCCTACCTTTACCTACTGGTACACGTACCCGAGTGATTTCTACTACAAAAGTATCATCTATGTTGAAGCTTATGGCACTTTGTACAACTGACTCTACCAGTTTCCATAAGTCTTCAAAATAGAGATCCTTTACCGGTAGAAACGCCTTCCAGGCAACGCCCTTACTAAAACCATCCGACCAGAATACCAAACCCACAACATCACTTGCTTCACACCAAGATGTTATATAATCGAAAAGATCTAAAAATGCTGATTCTACCCAAGCAATCGGGTTATTTTTACCTGGAGGTATAATTTTGAACGTTAATTTTCTTCCAGTTATCGCGAATTTTTTAACAAATTGGTCACACTCGTTAATTTTAATGATAAAAGGGGACACATTATTTAAACTCTCATTCCTACCTATTGGTTGTGCATCATGAGTCTCTGATGTAGTAGGTTGCACAGCTTCCGTAGCCCAGGATGGACCTGCAATTGCTTCAGATATTGATGGACCTTGGATTGGTTCAGTCTTGGTGTTTGATGTTGAACCACCACCGTGTTGGATTTCTATTGTAATATTTGTAGGTCCTGAAAAATGAAATAATAATAATTCATTAAATCATATTGATGTTTGTCAAAAAAAAAGTTTAGAACGAAAAAAAGAGTTAAAATTACCTTTTTGCTTCCTGACCGATTTTTTATTTTCTTCCTCCTTTTTTTGCTTCTTGACTTCCTTTTTCTTTTTCTTCTCCTCTTCCTCCTTCTTTTTCTGCTCCTCTCCTAGACGTAATTTTTCTTTCCATGCCTCCTGTTTTAATTTCTGTCTCTCCAAACGCTCTTGCTTTTTATAATATTTATAAAGATCCTGATTTTGTAGAGCAACTGCCTCTTTCTTCTCTTGTTCTCTCACTTTGTCTATTTTTTTCACGCAAGCCTCCCTTTTTTTCATTCTTTTTCCCTCCATTTTTGTTTGTTGTTCTCTCTCCTCTACAGCTTTTCTCAATTCCTGAACAGCATTTCTCAATTTTAACTCCTGCTGTTTATTTTTCTTCACCTTCTCTGCATTTTGTGATGAAGGAATGAAATCTGTGTCATTGTCATCATCACTCACAACAACTTTAGATATTTTTTTAACTTTTTTAATTCGAGGATCCTGTGAAGTAGTATCCTGATGTTGCCTCTTTCTTTGGATTTCTTTCGCTTTTCTTATATCAGATTCCAGCTGCAGTCTAATAGTATGATAGTATCCTGCGTCCGATTTCATCTGAGCCTTCGATTTTGTAACCTGGATCCGTTCTGAAATAAAAACGAAAAGGCAACATGTATTTCCTACCTCATAAATATAATATAAAAAAAAAGAAAAAAAAATATATATATGATAGTTTACATACCTGCAAGGTTATTGTATTCATCAATTTTTGAGTTGGTATCCCTTTGAAGCTCCTCATATCTCCTTACCGCCATAAGTATAGGGATATCATCACCCCTCGCAGCGGCTTCATCTACAACACCGACAAGTCGTCCCAAAGTGTCACATTTTGAAACAAACCCCTGAATCCCACATAGAAGCATTGCTCGGTCATCCTCCTGCTGTTGAGCGCTGATAATGTCGTCCACTTGTTTTTCCACAGACATTTTAAATAAAATTAATTAACCGATGTAGTTTTTTATTCAATACTCTTTTAAAGTTAAAACACTTTTAATATTACTACAAAATTAAACAAACTTTGTTACACTTATTTTCTTTTATAGTAGTATATTAATTAACCGGAGTAATAAAACACCGTTTTCTTTTTGACACTTTGTACTGAGCTGGTGAAAAGGAAACGATTCGACAATCTAATGCTGCACGAGTGAACACACTAGCAAGACTGATTTTTTTTTCATTGTGAGATGTTATATATTTTCAGGGACATATGGAAGAAATAGATTCTCTGAGCCCTTTCTAAAATCCCTTTCTAAAATCTTCTAACTAGCATCAATCACCTGTTTTAATTTTATATTGAGAAAACGATTTGACATTCTAATATTACATAAGTGGCATATTAACAAGCCTCACTTTTCATTTGGTGTGTAATGATAAATATTTTTGGGGGGAAGTTACGACAGGAGTAGTCTCTCCGTGCCCTTTATGAAATCATCCAGGTAGTACTAATTACCTGTTTTAATTTTACCATGGGAACGATTTTACATTTTAATATTACACAAGTGGCATACTTAGAAGACTGAGTTTCATTTCGTCGGAAATATTAGATATTTTTCGGCAAGATACGGAAGAATAGGATTCTATCTACAATTATATATATATATACATCCACTTTTTATTGATTTATAAATGAGAACATTTTTCAGTAAACTATCATAACTATCCCTTCCCCTTTTATATAAAAACTCTGTATGACCAGTCAGGAACTACACAACTTCTCTGAATCTTTAGAGCAAAACATACAATGTCGCAAACTATGGGTGATGTTCAAAAAGTTATTGAAAATTTTCCTTCAACTACTGTTAGTACTACGTCTAAAAAAAGAGTTCATATGACTGAGGTGGAACCGTCACGCAAGTCAAACAGGCATCTGATTTTGACTACACTCTACACACTCAATAACTCCTGTAGTAAAAACGCAATTGTTGGACTCGAAGTGCAGTCAGACGGCACTTTTCATCCCATTATAAAAATTGTGTCCAACAAGCTACAAGGAATCACTTTTGGGGCAGCAACATGGTCCAAATTCCAGGAACAGTTTGATGTCATAAGTGCTTACTTTGAAAATGAGGGATATTTATCATCAGACAAAGAGCCGCTCTATATCAACGATTACAAAGTGAAATTCACAACATCGTTCGGGGAGAAAACTATCCTTTTTGACAGAATAGCTGCTCCTAATTGTGAAAATAGTGAACATGATGGAGATTCTTGTGAAAACAAGAAAAAAAAAGTTTTTGTGCCTGCAGTAGCTATGAAAAAAGCTAGTTTCATTGGATTGAAAAATATTATGTTGTGTGCGAATGAGTATTTTGGAATGCTTCAAGCTTTACGCATTTTAGTAGAAGATTGTATGTCTCGAGTTGTACAGTTATTAACCGAACATTGTATTTCTATGAAAATAGCCGAACCATCTGAGAATTTTATTTTTGAGTTAATGAATCATGAAAAATGTGACGAGTTTAAAAATGTGATGTACGAATATTTATCGTCAAAATTCAACGATTATTACATTGATATTATTTATCATGAGATCGGCGGGGTATTGTTGACCCATGTGACATCTACTGTGAAAACAAATATTCAAAAAAGAATCACATTCAACTAATCATGTTCAATCATTTTAAAAAGTTGAAAGAATATATGCATATACTTAGTAAAAATGGGAGAGGATACCTATTTTTACCGAACTTTTCTTCACGTAAAACTATATATATATATATATATATATATATATATATATATATATATATATGTGTGTATGTATATACATGTATACACCTTGAAACTATATTAATCAATAAATATAATTAACATTGAAATGTGTAACACACTGATTTTATTTAAAAAGACCTTTTCCCAACGCTAGTCTGTAAGTTAAATCTACAAAAAAAATGATTGAGGTCATAAATTGACAAATACAGACAATGTAAATTCTATGGTATTAAGGTATGCTGATCTAGTAGTCCGGATAATTATGTATGGAGAGTAAAAGAAAATTGAAAACAATATAATGAGATCTCTGAAATTTTCGTTAAATAGGTCACCGTAAAATGAACATATCATTACGGAAAGTGAAAGATCACTGGAAATCTTATAATTATATCTCTGAAATTTTCGTCACATAGGGCGTTGTAAAAGTGAATGCACGCATCACGAGATTCTAGTAATGACCTTAAATTTTACATGAAAAGCGAAAGGTCGTTAGAAGAACTAAAGTGGGCTCCCTGAAATTTTCGTCAGAGAGGTCAGTGCAAAGTGATTGCATCATGAGACATTAGTCAATTAAAGAATTATGTACGTAATATGCTGTCTGGGCGAGGGGGGTTGGCGACATAGTGCGGTAAGGGGGGCTAGGGAGTAGTGGAGGGGGTGTCTGCCTATAGTGGTGCCTTACTACTCACGAGCAGCTAGAGAAAGGGTTCGTCCATCCATGTAGAGCCACGCATGCAGGGATAAGACGGCATACTCTGAGAAGTTGCGCGGTTTCCTAGAGTCACCGTTTAAGATACCTAACTTTGGTGCCATGCAGCTTTAGGCATGGTTGTTACGCTTCCTCTGAGGGTAATATATTTACTACCATTATATATTGCTTTTAGACTCACACCATTGACAACATAATCTTTCACGATTCCCCAAAATTTAATTCTATGCACATAATCAAAAGCTTTTTTATAGATCAAGAAGTTTCAAGAAAACTGTACTAATAAGTATTTAGTTAAATATTTTGCCCACAGTACTTAGTAGGCTAATAGCTGCGTAATTAGCACAGCCATGGATATCACCATTTTCCTTATAAAATGGAACCACTATTGCCTTTCTCGAATCATTCGGAACTTTCCAGTTCTAGGACTAAGTCAATACTACTACTTTGTTTTCTAATCTTCTTAACACATTTCAAAAATAATTTATTATTTCCTTAAATAATATATATGTCGTAGCCCAGTAGCCGACTCGCTGGCTAGTCGGCTAATGAACGCTGAGTAGCCGACTGTATACCTGTCCCTGCTCACGTTGGCCGCTCTTCGCATAACCAGCGGTCAGTTGTCTATTGGACTAGAGCGTTTCAGCCCAGCAGATGACTACGCGAACGATTCATCACATATTTTAAGAATTGAGATTTATCATTCGTTCGCCACGCAATACTTTGTGTAAAAAATAATAAAAAGAGTGCTCACTAGAAATTTGATCAATTCATAATTTAATTTATATAGTATTGGGACATGAAGTTTGTTAGTAAGAAAATTTTAAATAAAAATTCTCCGATTCTTAAAATGAGCAAGGAAAAGTAGAAAAGAATATTGCGTCTTTTTTTCAGTGCTTTTTTATTCAAGACCTGCTAGAATTGTTAAATTTATACCGACAATTCTGTATAGTTCAAAATCGAACTTTAAGTCTATGTTTGTGTAGACGAAGTTTAATTTCCTACATTAAACATTCATAATAATATAATTGATTCAATAAATATTGATTTAAGTTGATGTTTAATAATATTCTAATAATATATGATATAATATTAATATAATAAATAATTGACTTATTAATTATATTATTATTGATGTGAGTTGATGTTTATTAATATTTTAATTACATAATAATCTTATATAATCTTATAATAATGCATAATATAATAAAATATAATAATATAATACAATAAGCATACAAGTTGCCCTCAAGTAGTCATAAAAGTTCAGGACAATTTTGAGTTAGATTTACCCTGAAGCTGACATAAAATTTAAACTTTGAAAAAAAGAAAGATAAAAAATTATTTTCTTTAAATCTTTCGTTGTATTCATGTTTATTTGTTACAATAAGGTGAACTCCTGTGGCCAACGTGAGCAAGTGCAGGTATACAGTCGGCTACTCAGCGTTCATTAGCCGACTAGCCAGCGAGTTGGCTAACCGACTAGGTCGGCTACTGGGCTACGACATATATATATATATATATGGAATTTTTTCATGAGGACAACTGCGGGATTTTGCCGGGAGCAGGTGCTAATCTGAAAAACTGCAACCGCTCCCAGCGCAATTGCGGTAAAATTTCAGCCAGAACCACATCTTACGAATCGCAGTGGACTGAGAGGCCATCGAAGGTGGCCAAAAGTCAAATTTTGCTTGGATTTATATAAAACTTGGTATAAGGAGGTTTTTAAGGTCGCTGATTTCGAATTTGACGTCAAAATTATTAAATTCAGAATGGCGGATCCATTATGGTGCCTGAAATTTCTAAATTTTTACTTATTTATATGAAACCTCGTGAAGGAGGTTCCTGAGTTCGCTGATTTCGAATTTGACATCAAAATTCATAAATTCAAAATGGCGGATCCAATATGGCGCCTGAAATTTCTAAAATTTTAAATATTCATATGAAACTGGGTATAAGGGGGATTCTTAGGTCGCTGATTTCGAATTTGACGTCAAAATTCATAAATTCAAAATAGCGGATACAATATGGCGCCTGAAATTTCTAAATTTTTACTTATTTATATGAAACTAGGTGTAAGGTGGTTTCTGAGGTCACTGATTTCGAATTTGACATACAAACTTATAAATTCAAAATAGTGCATTCAATATGGCGCCTGAAATTTCTAAAATTTTACATACTTATATGAAACTGGGTATGAGGGGGTTTCTGAGGTCATTTTTTCAAATTTGACGTCAAAATGAACTATCAATACTTCATAATACTCTGACACACAATGCGTTTTCGGTCCTAAAGTGTTGACAGACGAGTGGCAGACGACAAATAGACGAAAAATGACAAATAAACAAAAGTGAAAATGCTGACAAGAAAAATTTTCCCGAACTGGGTTCACCTAACGCAAGCCGCGATGATTGCTCTAAGCATGTGCAACTATGCACGCTCAACTTCATTCACTAATATCTTCGTCAAATGTCAATGGTGGCAGACGGTGGCAAAAAACCTGATAGTAAACATCATAATGAACATAAAAGCACTATAGAACTTTAGATACTAGGTGTGAACTCGGGGAACTTTTGATTCAAAAATTCTCTATAGCCGTGAATTCCTTAAATGCATGACTACAAAGTGAGAGGATTCAAAACCGAGCTAAAATTTGGATTTCTTTTCTATAACGTAATTATTCATGACTACTCTAATAAGCAGCATTAATTGTAACATTTTGATTCGTAACATCATGAACGAGTTTTTTAAAGATTTTCTTCAAAAAACAGTAACAAAAAAAACATTACTTCAATTCATAACCTTCTAGAATTAAGACGACTAGTTAAAATATCACAAAATTTCGTGAAAAGTTTCTTCAACTCATCTATATTATGAAAAATAGTTCTTCCATCAATAACTGTGAAGTTGACTTTTGGCCACTTTTGGTAGCCTCTCAGCCCACTGCACTGGTTGTCAGATAAGCCCACGGGTTACAACGCAGATCTGGATCATCGCCGAATCGGACGCTACCAAATCAAACAACATGTTTCTGGAGATGTATATTACATTCAGAAGGACAAACACGAACAGCAGATTCACGGGAAAGACCTGTGACCAGCACCCACTCAACCGGATCTTCAAGCACAACAATCGCCGCTTCTTCCACCAGCAATTCAATGAAACTACGAGGTCGGTCAAGAACCGTCTCCACTCAAAGATTACGCCTCCTGTCTGGTCATGGGAGTAGTCTCATCATGAGCGGTACACGTAGCTGAGAGTATCGGTGAAAAGCCGTACGAAACAACGCTTGTAAGAGCACATCCGGTCCCAGCCGAGGACACGAACACATCAGGCCCATCGGGTCTACGGCATCCACAAGCTGAGCCACAACCTGCCATCAGTATTGTCGTAGAGCCTATAAGCGGTTATTCGCAGCCTAATTGACAAATAACCCGTTATTGCAAATATCAAACGCCGTTTCAATCATTTATCTCTATATCTTAATTAGTTCCTACCATACTAACATCTAATGAACTTATAATTTGGAAAAGGCAGTGGGTTTAGTAAACAAATTTGTTTTTGAAATTAGACCGATTTATAAGAATAAATGTATAAAGATGGTAGTGATTAATGGCCTTTGGTCTTTGTAAA
>CAKNXH010045886.1:0-22020 GCA_932178445.1 Andricus quercusramuli
ACTATTGAAACAAATTTTTTAGGACAAAAGTGAACATATCGGTGCGTTCGGAAGACTTTAAGCTTTCAGATGCTTTTTATTAGAAATTTCAGAGATTTTTTTTGTGCGAGTTTGAATAAAAAAAAGTGAGGGGCCTCGACTTTTGGACCCGACTTTAGTATACTAGGATGCTACGTTTAATTGGAAATTTATCTTCTTCAGTTGAAAATTTAACTATTTGGTTAAAATTATATTTTTTTTGGTCGACGATTCATAATTTTAGTTGAAAATTCATTTGTTTATTTGAAAATATAACGGTTTTCTTGAAAATTTATCTATTTTGTTCAAAATTAAGTTTTTTTGCTAGAAATTTGATATTTTTGAGTTGATAATTCGTGTATTTTGTTAAACAATTGTCTTTTTTGGGATAAAATTCATCTTTTTGTTTAAAAACTCAACTATTTGGTTTAAAATTAATTTTTTGGTTCGTTGAAGATTCATTATTTTAGTTCAAAATTCATTCGTAAGGTAAACAAATTAACAATTTTCTTGAAAATTAATTTATTTCGTTCAAAATTCTTCTTTTTGGTAGAAAATTCACCTTTTTCGTTGAAAATCGACTATTTGGTAAAAAATTCATTTTTTAGTTTAAGATTCATCATTTTTGAAAACATTTATTTCTTTGGTTGAAATATTCTGTTACAAATTCGTGTTTTTTTTTCGTTGGAAAGTCGTATTTTTTGTTGAAACATCATTTTTTAATCTGAAAATGTGACTTCCATTTTTTCTTGAAACTTTCTCTTCTTTAGTTGAAAATTTTTTTATGTTATAAAATCATCTTATTCGGGTTAAAAGTTCAACTTTTGCATAGTAAATTAATCTTTTTGGCTTCAAAATTCAACAATTTCGTTGGAAATTCAATATTTGCATTACTTTTTTTTCTTCTTTGTCCCAAATCTGTTTAGTTGAAAATTCAACTCTTTTGTTAAAAATTCTTATTTTTTCGTTTAATTTAACTGTTTTTGATATTATGTCTGAAATATTTTTTGATGGAGATATCAATTACTATACTTTCCGTAGACGAATTATTTTTTTGTTTTAGATTCATCTCTTTGTTATAAAAATTCATCTCTTCAACTAAAAATTGAATTATTTCGTTGAAAAATCTTTTGTTTTTCGTTGAACTGCTAATTTAATCTAATTGCTATAATTTAATGGAAAGAAAAATTCAAGAAGTATTTCAGCTGATTTTCAAGAAGTATTTCAGCTGATTTCAGCAAATATGTTAAATAAAGAAAAATTTATAACTGTTAGGGAAAATAAACAATTGGCCAGGGAAAACCAAAACCAGGGAATTTCTTTATTAGAATTTTGAAGCATCACTGGTTGCCCATTTATGACTTAGAATATCTTTCTGTTGTTTTTGCACTGAACTAGCGCAAAGCGAATCAAACTATTTTTAATTTTATCTCTACAAGTATTTAATCTTCAAGTGTCGAAAATTGAAGTGAGTAATCGAATCATTTTTTTAGGCCCATCAGCTAGTGAACCCAGCACTCTGAGTAATCGAGAAACCATGGATGAGGACAGTCTTTTTCCAGGTTTATAATTAAAGACTAAACTAGAAGTGCCTGATCACGGAAGGACGATGGATTATGATGACAGCAAAATTGACGACGATCTAGATAAGCTTCTTCAGCATATTAAGGAAGACCAACAAAACAGTATGGATGCAACCGACAGTCCGAAGGAAGATGCTTTAAGCGGTCATGGACATGAGGGCCTCGATTCTAAAACTCCCTCCAGTCCCAGCAGACATTTACTTTACACCACACACTTTCCTCTCACGCAGGTAAATTTTACTTCGTTTTTTCTCAACATATTCTCAATTTACTGCCATTTTTTCCATACTTTCTCAATTTGTTGATTATTCAGGGTATCTACCTTTCCGAAGCAATATTATATATGTAATTCTAAATTGAATCAGAGAATTTTCGAAAAAAATTATTATTCAGATTTGGAACAAGCTGTGTTATAAAAGAATTATAACTCTGACTTGGAACAGTGAATTTTCAAGAATAAAATATAATTCAGATCTGAAACAAGGAATTTTCAAAAATAATTATTGTTCTTACTTGGAACGGGGAATTTTCTAAAAGAATTACAATTTTGCCATGGAATGGGGTATTTCCTAAATAAATTACGAATCTGATCTGGAACAAGGAATTTTCAAAAATAATTATTATTCTTACTTGGAACAAGGAATTTTCTAAAAGAATCATGATTTGGATTTGGAACGGGGAATTTTCGAAAAGAATTACAATTTTGACTTGGAACGGAAAATTGTCGAGAAGAATAATAATTCTGTTTTGAAACAATGAATTCTCGAGAACAAAATCATAATTTTGACTTGGAGCAGGAAATTTTCCCAAGCAATATTATATACAATTCTGAATTGGATCATAAAATTTATTGAAAAAAATTACAAGTCTGACTTGTATCAGAGAATTTTCGAAAAGTATTATGATTCTGACGTATAAAAGGGAATTTTTTAAGAAAAAACTATAATTCTGACATGGAGCACGGAATTTTTTGAAAGAATTACAATTTTGAATTGAATTTTCGAGAAAAATGATCCTTTTGACTTGAAGCAGGAAATTTTCCGAAACAATATTATATTCAATTCTGAATTGAATAAGAAAATTTTTGAAGAACAAAAAATTAATTCCGATCTGGAACAAGAAACGTTCAAACCATTATAATTCTGAGTTGGGTCAGGGAACTTCAGTAAAGAATTATTTCAACTTTGAGACAGGGAATTTTATAAAAGATTTTTAATTCTGGGTTAGGACAGGGAATAAATAAAATATATATATTTTTTAATTCACGTAAAGCATTACAATTATCCTAACTTGGAAAGTTTTCGAAGAGAATTTTAATTTCCGTGGAAAATTATAATTTTTACTTTGGGACAGGGAATTTTAGTAAAGAATTACAATTTTTAGTTTGGGACAGGGAATTTCAGTAAAGAAATATAATTTTGATAAGTGGGTCAGGAAATTCCCGTAAAGAATGATAATTTTGAACGAGGAATTCTTGACATGAAACGGGAATTCTGAAAAAGAATTTTAATTTGGATTTAGAAGGAGGGAGTAGAAAAAATTTCTGTTCCAAGTCAGAACTAGTTTTGTAAATAAATATAATTCTGACTTGAAACATACATTAAATATTGTATCCCTCATTTTGAATTTTGTTTCTATATTCGTAACCAGCGGCCCACAAAACTCATAAGAAGCCATTTCGGAGTCACGGGATTTATTTTGTAAATTTTTGTCTGTCGTATTGTATGTGACATTTTAAATTTTGGATTTTTGACTTTAGATTCGTAATCGGCCACCCACAATAAAACGCCCGAGAACCCATTTTGAAGCCACGGGACTTTTTTTTTACAATTTTTGTCCGGCATATTGGATTCACCAATTTGAATTTGGAAATCTTAAAAATCTGTCTCCAAATTCGTAATCAGCGACCCCAAAAATCTTCTGTGCATGAAGTTTCAACCAATTCGTATGTAAGAAAAAATGTATGCTTTAAAAGATTAAGAAACATACACCTTTCTTCTTTTTATAGACACCTTTCAGCGAAAAATCGTCCGTTACAAGGCGATACCGTTACACTAAATCTTTATTTTCCCGGAAAAGAATAATTTTTTTGATTGAAGACTTTTTATTCTCATTCAGCCTCATCATATATCGGGAGACAATTTTTGTTATTTTTAAAAATTAAAAATACATTTTTAGTCGCCATCTAAAGACATTTTTCAAAACCCATGAAATTTGAACCTCTACATTCTTAAACGATTCACTTGAAATTGGCTAACTTTTTCTAATAAAACTCATTTTCTCCCAGTTTGGTAACTCAGTATCTCGGGAATAATATTTATCTTTTGTTTAAACTAAAAATTGCACTTTTTATCGTGATATGCAACCGAGACTGTTACAATTTTAGGTTCCTGACACTTTGAAATTGTAAACCTTCATATTATATTTCTCGGAATCTAGTTTAATTTCTCGGTAATCTCGATTTTACAGAATATTATTTCGCTTCCTTGAAAAGTTCCTATTTTGTTGATTACCTAGTTCTGCACTGCAACCCTTCAATTACCAGGCCGGGAAAATGAAAAATTGTCCGAAAGAAAACCGGGAATTTAAAATCATCCGTCTGGTAGACACTGTTATTATTAATAAAAGGAAATTTCAACTCGTTACATTTTGTATTTATATTTTGCAGGATGAAAATAGTAGCCAGCATGACTGCAATCAAAGACACGTTCTTTTATACGGCGTTGGTCGTGTTCGCGATTATGCTAGACACGTAGTGAAGAAGATGACGAAGGAAGTTTGTAAATTATTTGGAAAAAAGTTCAGCATCGATGTTGCGGAAGGCTGCAAAGTTAAAAAGCACTCGCGAAGTGAGTTCAACTTTGAGTCGATCACGCGAAAGTTTCAGAACCTAAGCTACTTTGACCAGCAGGTTGGGGAGATGCTCAAAACATTTGCGCTCTCTGGTTTTTCCTACTTGCCGGTTCAGGAACACGTGGCCTTTCTCTTTGATTTGATGGAACTTGCGCTCAATATTTATGGATTGATAGATGTTTGTATTTAGATTTTGAAAGAACTGCCGGAAGTCGAGGCTCAATTGGCAACGAGAAATAGCACACTAGTCAGAAGTCATACCACAAGCTTGAGTCTCTACGTCGTTGGAGTTTTGAGGAGATACCACTGCTGTTTACTACGTGAGTAATTATTAACGTTTTAATCATTATTCAGGGTTGCTACAGGTCAGGGAATTCGGGAAAGTCAGGTAATTTAAAACCTGTCAAGGAATATCAGGGAATAGCTCAAAGAGTCAGGGCATTTTCGATAAACTGATGTTGAAGTTAATTTTATTATTTTGTTGAAACTTCAACAATTTTGTTAAAAAGTCATTCTTTTTGGTTAAAAATTCGTATTTTTGAGTTGAAAATTCAACTGTTTCGTGGAAAATTCATCTTTTTAACATGATTATTCCACATTTTGGATGACATTTTTTTCTCTATTGACTGAAAAATCTTTCTTGGATTGAAAATCCGTGTGTTTTGTGTGAACACTCATTACTTATCGTATAAATTTCTTTGTTTGTTAATAATGCAACTGTTTGGTTGAAAATGAAGTTTTTAAACTGCATATTTAACTGTTGTATGTTTGGTTAAAAATTTATCTTGTTCAGTTGAAAATTCATGTTTTGTCGTAGAATATTATTCTTTCTGATGACTGAAAAATCTTTCATTGTTGAAAATTCAACTCTTTTGTTGAAAGTTCGTGTTTTTTTTTAATGCATTTCTTATCGTAGAAATGCCTTTGTTGTTGTTAAAAATGTAACTGCGACTTCATTCCATGTTTGGTTCAAATTCATCTTTCTCTAATTAAAAATTCATCTTTTGTGTCAGAATATTAATCTTCTTGGTGACTGGAAAATCTTTCGTGGTTGAATATTTTTTTTAAAATTTCTTTCTTATGGTCGAAATTTGTTTGCGTTAAAAATGCAACTGGTTGAAAATTAATTTTTAAACTGCAAATTTAACTATTCCATGTTTGGTTGAACATTCAGCTTGTGGTGAAAAATTTTAATATTTGGTATTTTTGTTGTTCAAAAATTCAACAATTTTGTTAAAAAATCGTACATTCGGTTTGAAAATTCAACTATTTCGTAGAACATTCGTCTTTTTGTCATCAGCTAAAAAATCTTTCTTTGGAAATTCAACTCTATTGTTAAAAATCCGTCTTTTTTGTTTAAAAATTCATCTGTTATCATAGAAATTCAATCTTTTTTGGCTAAACGTACAACTGTTTGAGTGAAAAGTTTGGTTTACGATTACAATTTTCCTGGCTTGAAATATTAACTATTACATTCCTTGTTGAGAATTCTTTTTTGGTTGAAAAATAAACTACTTAGTTTAAAGTGTAATTACTTTGTTGAAAATTGATTTCTTTGGTTGAAACTTAGCTTTTTTTTAATTCATTTTTTATGGTTTAAAATTAATTTGTTAACCAAAATAGCTGAATTTTCAGCCCAAAAAGACGAATCTTCGACTAGACAGTTCAATTTTTAAGAAATAAGTATGTTCTTTTAACAAAAATTTCGAATGTTCAACAAAATAATGAAAGTTTTTAACCACAAAATGAATTCTCAACAAAAAAATATAATATGAATTTTTTTGAGACTCACTTGTTATGAAGACATATTCTTTTCTAAATCTAGTGACATTAAGGTTCCACGTTTATTTAATCAACAAAATGTATATAGGTCATTCCAAAGATTTTTTTGTACTCCAGTCAAAATTCTGCGCGACCATGTCAGCGATTTTGCTGGCGTTTTTCCGCCTGATAGTAGTGCCCCAAATCCCCCATAAATGAAGCATTAAATTTTTCGAATTGGAACTTTGCGTACATTTTCTTTGGAAATTAGATTTTTTTTGTCATTTTTACTTTTCTTTGCAAACCTACGGAAAAAGGGCAATTCATAACCGATTTTAAAGTTTAATGACCATCTTCAACGTGGCCTATAAATGTACTAAATTCCACCGAATTTGATAATAACTCGTTAATTACTTGCAAACAGCTTTTGGGCAAATTGCCTTTATTCTTTGAAACTAAAAATTATTAACACATACGCATTTTATCAACTTATATAAAATTAATAATTCTTATTTAAATAAATAAATTAAATTAAAGATTTGAAAAAATTTTATCAATATAAAGATTTTCATTATGAGAAGTTGTAGGCTCCGGAAGCTTCGATCATGATTCCTTAAAGAAACCAATCCCAAAGCTACTGGAACGTGTACGTCATCCGCTTCTGCTCCTTCTGTCCTAGAAGGTAAGCAAGAGCGGGAAATTTACGCGTGATAACATCGGGCAACACTGTTCCCTGGAGTCAGGTCTCTAGCCGCGGATGACCTTACGCGGCAGACAAGACAGTTGGAGATGAAGGTTTCACCTCTGGATACTTTTTTAGAGCTACCAATCTTTGTAGAATTTAAGAGGAACAGTGTTGACGGACCAGATGGAGTGATCCCAGGAGAACAGCCTTTTGCATCCGGTTCGCGATGAAATGAGCCTGACGCTGGCAAGCCGGAATCTTGTTGAGTTGGCTAATAAATGAAGCTTTCATACCTCCAAGGCAGCCGATTATGAGAATTATAAGATGGACTTTGTAGCCTTCCCTGGCGGACCGAATGAACGGAGCGGATACGCTACAGCGTATCCTTATAGTATCCACATCGTATCCTCTCCGTATCATGCAAGAAAAACTCATTAAAAAAGGAAGATGAACATTTCACTTGTTAAAATTCGGATTCTACGTGAAATTTTCCGTTAAAAGGTCATGGAGTAATCGCAATAGTTTTTCTTGCAACATTAAAAACTTTAAAAAAATATAATACTTATCGATAACGTGGGCTGAAGGCGACTTCACACGCATCGTCGACGGATAAAGCCTATGAAGTGCTACTGAATGACGATGCGTTTGAAGTGGCCTTCAGCGCACGTCATCGATAAGTATTATATTTATTTTTCTTGCATGATACGGAGAGGATACGATGTGGATACTATAAGGATACGCTGTAGCGTATCCGCTCCGTTCGTTAGGTCCGCCAGGGTTGGTACAGCTTACTCAGCTCGAAAAGAAGTGCTTGATATTTCGCCTGTTTTTCTCCTTCCTTTGCCGTGATATTACCATCGGCTGGTGCCGAGAATTCAATCACGTAAATGATCTTGTTCTTCAGATCTTGGAGGACAATGTCAGGCTTCGTAGCACTGATACGTTGAGTGGTGGAGAATGAGAAATTCCAGTAGATCTTACACTGATCATTCTCCACGACTGACTCGAGTTCCCCCTGAGCGTATGGCAAGACGGGCAATAGATCAACACCATAGAAATGCCTAAGATGGTAATATATCACTTTTAGAGCTGCATTGTGTCTCTCTATGTACGCGCAGCGTGCATATTTAGAGCATCCACTGAGAACATGTCCAAGTGTTTCGGGCTCTAGCTTGCACGCTCGGCAGTTGGTATCGCGTACAGGTCTATTCATTATGCGCTCGCGGTAAACTAAGGTGTCTATGACGCCGTCTTGACAGGCAAAAAGAAATCCCTCGGTCTCCGATCTCAATCCAGCAGACTTGAGAAACATGTTGGTCAGACCCATCGAGAGCTCTTCTCTACGTAGGATGCCGTAGAACTTACCATGGAGGGGTTTCTCAGCATGTTCTCTTAGTAGAAGCGTATGTTCTGCTTCCTGTATACGACTTTTGAGCACCAGAGGTGTTAGTGATGCTAGGCCATGTGTAATGTCGCTGGAATCAAATGGGAGGTCAAGCTCCTCTGCGGCTTGATAAGAAGCTCATGGTTCGTGTTATCGAATGCCTTACGGTAATCAATCCAAGCCATGGACAGATTGCGTCGATACCTGATCGAGTCCTGGGTAATACACCTGTCTATTAACAGGTTCTCCCTGCAACCTGCCAGCCCTCTCTTGCATCCATGTTGTTCGACTATTGCACTCCATACCGGCTCGATAGATGTCAATATCCTCTCTTTGAGGATGCCAGTGAATAGCTTGTAGCTGGTGTTTAAACAAGCTATGGGCCTGTAGTTCTTTGGACATGACAAATCTCCGGCCTTAGGGATCAATACCGTGCGTCCTTCCACTAGCCACTGCGGGACGGGTTGTTCTCCGTTTAAGAAAGTAGTAAATATACGAGCTAGATGTTGGTGCGTAGAAGTAAACTTCTTCCACCAAAAGTTGTTGATTTTATCTGGCCCTGGGCCCGAAAAGTTCTTAGTTCTAGCGATAACTTTCTTCACTTCTTCAGCAGTAATTAGTGGACACTCTTCCTCATTATTATTATTATTATTATTATTATTATTAAAATTAAGAATGATTTAATAAATCAAAAAATAGTTTATTTTTCATTTTTGGTCTATTTTTTCGAAAATTAATGATTTCACCAAGAAATGTTACGTAGAAAAAAGTTGTATTTTTGCAAAATACACAATTTCGTTGTAGACTATTTTTATGCGTAATCAATTTTAAGCTTTTTTAAGTTTAGTGATATTTAGTGAATTTATAGACAAATTTAAAGATGACCTTAATTTTTGTGTTTTTGACATACGTGTATAGTAAATATTTTACTTAAAACTACTTCCTAAAAGCAATTAATTCAGCCATTAAACTTTAAAATCAAGTATGAATTCCCTTCTTTATGCATATTTGAAATTAAAAGTAAAATTGACGAAAAAGTCAAATTAAAAAAAAATCAAGTAAAGTTTTGATTCGAAAAATCTAATACCTCATTGTTTTTGGGCACTTACTACTAGGAAAAAATCGCCAGCTAAATCGCTGTCATGGTCACACAGCTGATTTAAACAAAAAATCTGTGGAATGACCCGTATGTATGTACATTTTCTAAGTTTATAAAATCTTAGTGAGATTTTGTGGAGGTTTCAGAGCAAATCTTATGATATTTTATGCAGTGGAAGGGATTGAAAATTTCAGATAAATGCCTTACATGATTTTTGGATGGCCCCTAAACTCCAACTTCAGTTTTTTGAAAATTCCTTGACTTTTTCAGGTTTTCTCTGATACTTCCTGACTTTTCCTGACTTTCTGAAATTCCCTAACCTGTAGCAATCCTGTTATAAAGAATACCTAATTATTTCCAAGTTCCTTAATTAAGAAAAATATCGAATGAATTTTACAGGTTGATGAAGCAGCCGATGTGATATTAAAACTTCACCTAATAGCACAACAGCTATCCGAAAAGTTTGACCTCGCAAGAAGAAAATCAGCACAAAATATCACGAAATCGAGCGAAATTTGATAGAAGAATTTGTCCGAGCTGAAAATAGTGAAGATACGACTCGAATGAAAAAGCTCGCATCCATACTTTATCAATTCAAAGGATATTCTCAATGCGCTGATGCAGTTATAGAGCAGAGCCAGATGATTTGTTTCGGTGGAAAAGACGTTTTTCAGGAAGTCATACCAATGGGCATAAAAAATTACAAAGTAATGCAACAAGTTTTATCACTTGAGGCTGCTGAAATACATCGTGGCTAAATTAACGAATCGTTCTGATTCGGAAATGTATCTCGCAAACGTGTACAAGCTGTGTTTAAAAACTGTGAAGCTTTCGACTTATTGAAAAAAGTTCAATATGTGCACTGACGAAAAATATTCAATTAAGCACACCAGGAACATTTTTCACAAGCATGTGGATGCGTACATTCCGTAAGTCTTTTGTTATATGACTTTTTGTTTCAATTATTTGTTTCATTGCAGGCAGCACACTCTTTCTACTACTACTCTTTTCACTTTTTTAAAAAAATTCATCTTTTTCTCCTGTTCTCAAGAAACTTCCCCTTTTTCTCGTTTTCTTGTCTAAATTAATAGATCTCAATAAGAAAGTCCAACTATTTTTCGTTCAAAAATAATTACTGTTAATTAGAAAGTCTACTATTATATTTTTGGCTAGGAATGTTCATCTCGTTTCGTTAAAAATTCTATTCTTTGGTTAAAAATTTAATTATTTTTAGAACTTCTACAATTTTGTTAAAAAGCCATATTTTTTGTTCGAAAATTCAATTGTTTTGGATAGAAAATTCGTCCTTTTAGATTGAAGATTCATCTTTTGGAAAAAAAGTAATCTTCTGTGGCTGAAAGTTAATCCTTATTATTTGAAAAGTCTACTATCATATTCTTGGTTCAAAATTTCCATCTGTTTTGGTTGAAAATTACATTATTTTGTTGAAAATTCAACTGTTTTGTTAAAAATTTATCTTTTTTAGTCGAAAACTCAACTGCTTTCTTAAAAATTTATCCTTTTGGATTCGCAATTCCTCTTTCGGTAGAAAAGTCATCTTTTTGTTTGAAAGTTAGTTGTTTTTAGTTAAAAAATCTACTATTCTATTTTCGTTTCAGAATTTTCATATGTTTTGGTTAAAAATTAAATTATTTTGTTGACAATTTAACTACTTGGATGAAAGTTGAATTACTTTGTAGAAAAATTATATTTTTCGGTTGGAAATTTTACTATTTTTTATCTTTTGGTTGAAAATGTATTGCTTTTGCTAAAAATGCAATTGCTTGTTTGAAAATTGATCTGTTTTGGTTGAGAATTCAACTATTTTTTTAAGAATTTTTCTTTTTGGTCGAATTGAACAGTTTTTGATTAAAATTCAAAATATTTTTGGTTGAAGTAAACACTATTACATTTTTCTTTAAGAATTCATCTTTATTAGTTTATTGGTTAATTCATATTTTCGGATTGAAAATGAATCTGTTTTGATTGAGGATACATCTATTTTCTTTAAAATAATTTTTTCTTGAAAATTCATAATTTCTTGTTCAAAATTCAACTGTTTTGTAGAAAATTCATCTTTTTGGCTTGAAATTCCAACAGGCTGGAAGGAAATGAAACTATTTGGTTGAAAATTAAAGTTCTTGGTCAAAAGTAACCTTTTTTCAATATTCAGATTTTGAGGTTGAACATGCAACTGTTTTCTAAGTTACAAAATTCAATCTTATTTTTTGAAAATTCCTCTTTTTGCTTGAAAAGTCATCTATTTGGTTAAAAATTTATCTTTCTTGGTAACATTTTTTCTTGTAGACAATTTATCTTTTCGAGCTTAAAAGTCATTCATCTTGTTGGGTTAAAAATTACACCATTTTCTTGAAAATGCAATATATTTCGGCTTGCAATCGTAGGAATATGGTACTTACAATACTTTTATTTAACAGAATTTATTCCCCTTTTTAGGAAAAAATAACTCTATTTCCTTCCTTTTTTGAGATCATTTTGAGCTGTGAAGCCTCTAATTGAATGTTGACCGTAATTTCCAGAGTGGAAACGAAGTCTCTGAAAGATAAATCAACAGCCCGTCTACTCGAGTACTACGAGTCAACGAATCATCAAAAGAAAGTCTTGCAAACTGGCGGATTTCAGGAATGAAGGAGAGATCTGCAGGTGGTTATTGGGACCAGGACGAATATAAATATCGCGCAAGTAGAAGACTACGGTGTAGAAACTTTCGTCTCGGAGGAACTGGCTATCAACTTGCTACAGGGGAACAAATTGGCCTTTCAAAGAAGTGCCCTTTTATCGCAACCTTCTCGTTACTAGTTTCAGATTCTGGTTTTTAATTATTTATAGTCAGGGCAAACGAAAAATTTATCAGGGAAAAATTAGGGAATTTTTAAAATGAAGTTTTGCGGTGACCTTGTTATACTATTCTTCTTAGTAATTTATTTGCCTTGAATTTATATTTCTATTTCTTTTTTCCAGTTGCTTTCTCCTGATCATTATCTTTTTAGTTATAAATTTAACTGTTTTAGTTACTGAAAGTTTGTCTTTTCAATTTGAAAATTAATCTTTTTTTACAGTAAAACTCGCATCTTTCTTGGTTAAGACTACAACTGTTTAATTGAAAATTCAACAATTTTATTTAAAGTGCTCCTTTTTGGTTGAAAATTCAACTGTTTTGTTAAAAATTTAACTAATTTAGAAAAAAATTGACTTGTTGTTTAACGTTCATATTTTGATGTTGATGTTGAATGAAAATTCAATTCTTTTTTTCAAAATTTGTCTTTGATTTATAAACTAGTCTATTTTAGTAGAGGTTGCATCTTTCTTGATACAAAATGTAATTATTTAGTTAAAAATTAAACAAATTTGTTAGTCATCCTCTTTGGTTGAAAATGGCACTGTGTTGTTGAAAATGCGTCTTTTTGGTTTGGAAATTTAAGTATCTTGGTACAAAAATTACTTCTCGTTTAAAATTCATATTTTGGCGTTTCAAAGTCTACTGGAATCCTTTTTGGATCAAATACAAATATTTGTTTTGAAAATTTGTCTTGTTCATTTAAAAATTCATCTGCGTTAGTACAAATTTCATCTTTCTTAGATAAAAGTGCAACTGTTTGGTTCAAAATTACTCTTTGCTTGATGGTTCGACTATTTTCATGCAAAAAATTTTTTGAACCAATTTGTTAAGGAATCATTTTTGGTGAAGATATATTTTGGTTAAGAGTTTAACTATTTTCTTGTAAAATGATTTTTTTCAGATGTAAATTCAACTGCGTGGGTATAATTATTTCCTAGCTGAAAATTCATATTTTTTGGTTAGAAATTCAACTTTTATACAGAAAATTCGTCTTTTGGCTTGACGGTTCAACAATGTAGGTGAACTTTCTCTTCTTTCTTGACTAAAAACTCTTTATTGAAAATTCGTCTTTTTGGTTTTAAAATTCTTTCTTTAAAATGAAATTTCATATTTTTTCGTTGATATGTGAACTATTACCCTTTCATATGTAGACTTTAACTTTTTAAGTTGAAAATTTCATTCTTTTGTTGAAAATTCAAGTATTTTGTTCAAATGTCATCTTTTATGGTAGAAAAGTAATTTTTGGATTTAAAATAAGTGAATTTAAAGTTTTAAATTTGTATTTGAAGTATTGTTTTATTCCATTTATAGAAGGTCCTATGTTAAAAATATTACAAGATCAAAATGTTGGTGTTTGAATATCAATGGCCAGGGAAAATAAAAAAATTAGCGAAGGAAAAATGATAGAATTTTGTTTATGAAGTGTTCACTCTGCAATGCGTGCGTGTTTGAAATACAAATTTTTTTATTAGTTTCAAGTTCCATATCTTATTATTTCTGGAAACCCTAAATTACGTACAGTAATGGCGAGGGGAGGGGGTAAAAATCTTTTGTTGCTGCGTTACAGGGAGAATAAGGGACTTTGAAGAGGGCATATCATCCGTTACGTATTTTAAGTACGGTCCCCAGGAAATAATAATCCGTTCACTTACTTTGAATGGGTTTGGAAGCCGTCGAAAAGCGTATCTGTCACTGGAATTCCGGATTGCCGCCGATTGGTTTCTAACATAATTTTGCTCATTATTTTTTGTCAGACTTATAAGCCACAAAAGCCTTTACATCATCTAGATTATCTAGAACTAAAATAGCGAAAGGAATCTAGTAGCCTTTCATATGATTTGTCTTAATCTCTCGATAATTTATAAAATTTAAAAATCATGTGAAGTATGGCAGCCAAACCTCAGAAAAGTCGGTCTCATTCAAAAAGAGGTAAACCGATCCAATATGACACTGCTTGAAATGGACATTGTACTACATTGCAGATTCGAAGCTACTCGGCAAACTGACCGTTTCATATAGTCGCAAACCATTTCAGTTTTAAAAGTGTCAATCTGCAAATGACAGATACGCAATTTTAACGGTTTCTTCTTTTCTGGGTCGCTTACAGTAGACTCAATATATTTTGTTAAAAAATTAAGAATTTTTTTACAAAATCATCCTTTTTGGTTGAAAATCCGACTGTTTGTTGAAACTTGCTCAGCGATTACTTTACTATTTGTAATTTATTTTGTATTAATTTTTATTCTGAGCTACTGTAAAAAATGTATGTATGTATGTATGTATCAACATATCGTCGCCTCAAAGTTATAGTTTTCCATGTCTCTCAAATGTCGAATTGAGAAAATGAGGTTCTAAGTTGAATCATAATATATTCTACTAAAACGTTGCCAAATGTTGAAATAAGTTTATCGGTCAAAAATAATGCGTGATAAAAGAACATATTAGCACAAATTTTAATACTATTATGAATGTATTTTAGCTGATGTGGAAAATTGGTTTTGCACGTGGCGTAATATGAGACTCAAAAAATGCATTCTTTCTCAGAATTTCAAAAACATATGTACATATAATGTTGGCAAAAAATTTGCTGAATAAACTTTTCTTAAATAAAGTTTTGTTTATTAATTTCTCTTCGACCCTTGTGTCGTCCTTCCAAAAATGTAATTTATTTTTATTCTTCATGTTATTTCTTACGATTAAAACAAAAACTTCACCCTACCAAAGATAATTCATGAGCAATTTGTATCTCTTTTTAGGCTGAACAACTTTTGTTTTTACATTTTTTTTGTAGCTTGTGCCGTTCTTCGAATAATTCAAATTTTTAATTTTTATTGTTATCTTTTACAATTGAAACAGAAACTACACATCCTATCAAAAAATTATTTTTACAAAACTTATAAATCTTTTTTGGTTGGAAAACTTGTTTCCATTATCTTGGATCTTCTGTCGTTTTTCCGAAAATTCAAGTTTCTCATTTTTTACGATTAAACCGAAAACCACACCTCTTATCAAAGAATCGATAATAACAAATTTATAGATTTTTTTGTCTCAACAATTTTTGTTAATTTTTTATTATTTTTTTTGTGGTTAAAACCAGAACCATTGTTCAGAAATTTTGAATTTTCGATTTTTCAAAAAGTTCCTATGTTAATCCTGTAGGGCTTCAAAAAAGGTCAAAAAGCTTCTCTTGACTTTGTTATATCGTGCATTGTTTGGCTTTTATTATCTCTTACGTTACCGCAGTCGATAAAGTTTCATGCTGTCAAATGTAAAAAATTAAAATTCAATAACTCCGACAAAATTTTCACAATCTACCTGTTAATTATAAACATCGCCATGCTTCTTTGCATTAATTTAATCATTTACTATATTTGTTTACATTTATTTGATACATTTGCGTTTTCCAATTCTTAATTTTATTTTTGAACTTCGCGCATAAAATGCTACTAGCGATGTACTTGAAGCTGCCTTTTGCTGACGTCACTGATCACAACTTCGTTTTTTTATTTTTTAACGCTGAAAAATAAGTTTGTTGCAATTACGACATGACCATTGAACGCAAATTTTAACGTATTATTATAATTGCAACAGTTTTCATATTTATTTTCTTTCTTTTATTAGTTGTAATGCCATATTACTTTACCATTACTCTACCATTACTTTACCGTTACGCTGCAGCGTAACGTTTGCGTTCGGCCGGTCCGCCAGGGATGCGCATTGCCCATGCATTCTGTGTTAAGGTAGTCATCTTTAACATCAATTATCTCGACTTCAGTGTAGTAGAAAAATTTTGAAATTAATTTGGCATATAAAAAAAAAATTCTACTTGAAATAGAAGCTGGACTTTAAACAATTCTACCAGAGATCGATTTTTTCGGAAACCACCTTAGCAAAAATAATTAATTGAAATCAATTCAGAACGATAGAAAGAAATTTGAATTGTTTCTAATCGTGTTTCTTAATCGTGTGTGCACGATTGGGAACGATTGATTGCAAAGTTTCAATCGTTCCCAATCGTTCCCAATCGTTCCCAATCGGGCCAATCGGTAGAAGGATTTGGAGGTTACGAAGTGGCAATTTGATGGCAGCACTTTCGTCTCGCGGGAATTATTTGAAAACATTTATTTAATTTTCTTCGACGCAACATATTTTAAGTAATATGTTCATGAAAAAAATTAAATAAATGTTTTGTAATAATAATCTCCGCGAGCCGAAAGTGATGTCATCGACAAATTTGCCAATGAGGTGAAATTTTTCCACCAAATTATTAATTTCATTGTCTATAATTTTGCATGAAAAACATGTAATTTATTGAATAAATTACTTACAATATTTTAGGTACAGAACAATTTAAATTAACTAAGAGTAAAACTATTCAGATTCAGCATTTTCACTTGTTAATTCTTCACCCTCTGTCCCACTATCACTCACACTTGGAAAATGCATAATTTTAATTAAAATTCATCTCTGGTTGAAAATGTAACTACTTTGTTGGAAATCAATTTATCTTTCTTTGGTGAAAGTTCAACTATTTCGTTGAAAATCGATATTTTGCATTTAAAAATTGAACTATTTGTTTGAAAATGTATGTACTTTGTGGAAAATTTGACTCTTTTGTAAAAAAATAATCTTTGTGGTTGAAGATTCATCTTTTTGGCATAAAATTCAATCATTATTTTTCTTTGAATGTTTTTTGGTTCAAAATGATTTTTTTCAAATGAAAATGTAACTACTATTCCAGTTGAATGTTCCATAATTTTAGTTAACAATTCATATCTTTTTTTTAAACATTCTTTTTTTGCTAACAATTTATTTATTTAATGTTTGGTGGAAAAATTATATTTTTTAGTTTGAAATTCGTCTTTTGGTAGAAATTCATCTTCTTGTTACGAAATTCAATTAGTCTAGTTAAAGATTCATCACTTCAGTAAAAAAATTCATCTGTTTGCTTTAAAATTGAACTATTTCAGTTAAATATTTACAATTTTATTTAAAAATTCATCTCTTTTTTTTAAACATTATTTTTTTGCAAAAATTGATTTACTTAATTTTTGGTAGAAAAATGATCTTTCTTAGTTTGAAAGTCGTCTTTTGGTAGAAATTCATCTTCTTGTTACAAAATTCAATTATTATAGTGTTTCGTCCTAAGATGGTAATCAGGAAAACATTAGTGGTTAGTGAGATTCCTGTTTCATTTACAGAGTACTGAACTCTGGGCTAAGAGAACAGGTTTCAGGGACAAAGGAATTTAAGGGAATACGAGATTAGAGCATTTATTAAAGATCAAGAATAAAGCAAATAGGGAATCAACTTAAAAGGATTTGAGAAGAGAAAATGGCTCTCGAGAAAAAGGTAATAATTGCTTGAGGAAGAAAAGCTGGGGTGATAACTGGAACGATTTCGATGAGAGAGAGAGATTGTTGTCGTTACCTAGTCGTCAAATTGATGTTCCTTCAGTTGATTTGAAATGATTACTGGTACACTCTGGAAAAATTGCCTTGAAGATTGGGGACCCAAAAAAAAGTAGGTTGGCAAGAGACGAAAGGACTAGATTGAAGACTCAAAATGTTATGTGAAGTTGCCTCGGAATAGACGGTCAGAGCCACAACCGAGACCAAACTCAGAAGACAGATTGGCAGCAGGGTTGAAGACCAAGACGGCAGCAGCTTGAAGACCCAAAGCAGAAGACGAAGGCAGAAGGCAACGGCGGAAGGCAACGGCAAAAGGACTTCTGGTGGTGAGCGACGGCAAGACCCAGGGAGAAGTACAATGGCAATAGGCGACGAAAATGGGAAAATGTTCCTCCTTTATACTCAGGTGGGCGGACGTCAGTACCACCATTTTCCACGTATTCTTCTAGAACGTTCTGCTCTACTGGAAAGCGTCCACGTGTAATCGATAATGAGGGGAGGTAATCTTTGGTTTGGACCCAGAAAGGAGAAGATGAATTAAATATGTTATACGCGCCTAAGCGGTAAAAATATGAGGAAATCAATATAATAATATTAAAATAAATTACCTTAACCTAACATATTGATTCCCTCTCTCAGACACTTGTTTTGCCGATAGAAATTAAGTTAAACACCTTAGATATTAAAATTTAGTTGTAATGCGCCAATCACGCGAAGGAGACACTGTCCTTGCCTTGGTATGTACATACCTGCTTTTAGTCTGTCCATGTCAAGTCAAAGACGTGCTCCACACGCGCCGGCGGAGTAGCAGGACCGGGTGAAGGGAAGTTCTGTGAATGCAGCGCCAGAGAAACTCTGCGCACGCACCTCCCGCCACTCGATGCTGCCCTCTCTATACGGCCTCTCGTGAAACTCTCGGGGAGTACGGCTATAAAAGGCCGTGCTCGAGCGAAAATCGGCATATCTGCTGCAGCTAGGCATTCCTGGTAGCAGCAAAGAAAACAGCCTGGTAATCCGTTTGTGAGACTCGGGTACACTGTACCATTTTGTTCACCTTGACAAATAAAGTTAACTTACGCAAATCATGCTAAGTGGCTATCTTCAATAACTAATCACCACGTCAACCTTTAAACGTGGCACAGCCGGCATACCGGCTGCGTCCACCAGTCAATCTCGCTTCTCGAGTGTCTTTCTCTCTCTATCTCTCTTCTTTACTCCGTCAGGCAGCCGGCATACCAGATGTCGCGACTTCCCTTCTCCCCCCACTCCGATAGGCAGCATACCGGCTATCACCCTAATACGCTCTAAGTCCCTAGGCATCTACACCCACCAACTTCTATTGAACGACCCCACTGGAAAGTCAAAGGTAATCTCCGACGAAATACATCTGTCTCGCTCGCTCTACCAGAGGACGTGGCACCTCCCTCCCACAGCAAGAACCCGGAAGACGTTAACCAATCCCGATTCATCACACTTCGGCACATCCAGTCACGACAAGGCTCTGATTTGTTATTGGTTTGTCCAAGTAAGCAGCGTCGGTCAGACAGGAAGGCGGCAGAATACCAGCGACGACCAGTATTATCCGAACGAGGTTACGCCACTGAACCCGTCCGTCCACAATATTCAGGCTGGATTCTACAACGGCCGGGTTTCGCTACTAGACTCGTGGCATTGCTCTTCCCCGACGGAGACGACGAACACTACAGAGCTTACTTGGCGCGGTGCTCTCCTTTCGCACCAGTACGCCCGGCGCTTCGCGTAATTAGAGGCTACAAAAAGGGTAACGCAAACGAAGTCCCTCTAGCTCTACCCAGCCCTGCAGAACCCGACGAGCAACCCCACGGCCTCTTCAAGGAATTTTCGCCCGATAATGAACCGATCCGTGTTTTCAGCGAGGACGAAGAGTCGGTAAGCATTTCACGTACAAAAGATCGTGATTTTTCTCACCTCGTGAAATTTAAACAAAGAACGGCCGCTAAAATAATTTTAAAAACCGGAAGTACCACTCTAACAAAAATTGACCAACCTGGCTCCTCGAGATTTCCCACCGATTTTCCTCACCTGAACCGCTTCCTTCAGGATTCCCTTAACGAGCGGGCTAAGTTTCTTCCCCCTCCTTTCTTCCCTATTGTCAAAACTCCCATTGAACCCAGACCTACAGAAGTCCGCCATATTAAAAAAAAATCCCCCACCCGGCTCACCATATCCCAGATCAGGAGGTCGAAAGAATCTTCGCCAAACTAGGTAATTCAACTCCTTTAATCTCGCCAATTAAAACCACTCCCAGAAAGGTTGAATCCCAACCCGTTTCCACCCCCGCTATCCGCACAGAACATCCTAAACCTGAAACCTCAGAAGTCCGCCATCTTTCCAAAGAAATCCCCCATCCTATGAACCGAATCCTAGACCTTGTAGTCAATCAGATCCTCACCAAACTCTGTAAATCAACCCCCCTGATTTCTCCCATCAAATCCTCTCCCAAACCTGTAGCCTGTGTCACTACGTATCATCAACCAGACGACATCATTGATCTCCATCCATCTCCAATAAAATTAACTTCCTCTCCTCCCAAACGCGGTGTTAAGCGTCCTCCCCTCTTATCTCTTACTAATATCGAAAAAGTCCGACGCAAATTGTAAGAAAGCTTCCCCTAGTCTCTATTAATGTGATAATTAAAACGTAAAGACTTATTAACATCGACTTAGGTGAATATAACGTCTGTGATTATTGACTTGTATATATAGAGTTATATATTTATACATATGCACATACACATATACCTATATACCTATACATATAAGTATATACACATACATATAAATATTATACTTCCTAATAAGTATTGTTGACGAGTGAGATCTTCGTAACTAGTTCCTAACCTTATTATTGTTAGATTAATGTTCTGGATCGCCATAACTGTTTACGCTATTTGTAACCTGTGAACTATGTCTGGCCTGTTACCAAATAAATGTACCAAAGATTACATCCGTTGTCATCCATGAGTCCACCCTCTCTCTCTCTCTCCATCCACCTCCACGCGTTGCAGAACAGCCGGCATACCGGCTAACTCTGTCTCACGTATCTCCTTCCCACTAGCCGCCATCTACATTTATGAATCCGTGACGTCACTCAACATTGCGCTCGCAACCAAATGTCGACGTAGCACACGCCATCTTGGAACTAGCGGTAACTAAAGCTACCCACGTGCGCGCTCTCTCTTGTGAAATTCTACCTGCGCTGTAGCTGCCACCTTGGAACTAGCAGTGCCTGCATTTACACTGACTGCGCGCCCCCATCTACCGCCGCCATATTGACACTATGCTCGCACTCGCTTGCGCTCTCTCTCTCTCCCTCCCGCCGTATGTGACCGAATGACTAACACTCTCTTTGCTTACCCATCTTAAAAATAAGTTAACCAGAATATATCAAAGAACTCTCAGACACTCAAAAATAAGGCCTAATACATCCTGATGGGCCCTTATTAATTGGCGGGCCAACGTGAGACTCTAAAAAATATATATATATATATTTTTTTTATTAGAGGTACCTGCCCGCGACCCTAGCTATTGGCAAAACTGAAAGAAATGGTACTACATTCGCAAAAAAAAGAAAGCAGTAGTAAAGAGTGTTACGAACCAAGTATCTTGTTTAATCTTTAGAATTTTTCAATTTAATAATAAGAATTATGTCTTGAATGTCACGGGTAAGAAATCCTAAATGTCACGTTGAATAGTTGGATGGGAGGCTACCAAACTGCAGAGTACTGTTTACGTACTCCTTTTTATTTATGGGATCGTTTTTCACTTCTTTCGTACTGAAAAATGTTGTACCTTATTGGGAAGAGGGTTAAAATCAATGGTAAAGATCACAGATTATTTTTAATATTTCAACTCTGAGACTTTTAATTTACGTAAAATGTTCATTCAACAACAAGAAAACTCTTTTAATAAATCCCGTACACTTTTGGGCTCAATAGCGGTACTTTCTCAACACTCACAATTTTACAGGTAAAAGACATCAAAATTAAAATTGAATCGATACATTTCAACCTTACCTTGTAGTTGTAATCCTAGTCCTACTTCTACCAATTAGGAAGAGCAGAGGTTCACAGAGACAATTTTCTATTAATTTTCTGCTCTTCTTAATAGGGCTAAATTTGATATTTGTACATCACCGTTGCTTGGCAGAGCAACTCTAGTCTCTCAATTTCACGAAACTTTGTGTGTTGCATAAACAGTCACGACACCTTATTTTTCCGTTATTACTAGGCTGAGCTATAACGACGAACCGCTTCTAACCAAAAGGGGGAAAATGCATTCAAATTCTAACCCTTTATTCGTTGTTATATCCCAGTCAGCTAATTCAG
>CAKNXH010045889.1:1346-18114 GCA_932178445.1 Andricus quercusramuli
TCGTGTTCACTTTAATTTCACCGAATGACAACTTGAACCTGCGGGTTCATTTCGGATAGAATCGGACTGCTTCCGGAGTACATGTTTTTGATCAGAAGAATTTCGGATTTAAGCGGACGACTTTCCGTTTTCACTTCAATTTCACCGAATGACAACTAAAACCTGCGGATTAATTTCGGATAGAATCGGACAATTTTCGGAGTGGATGTTTTAGACCGGACAGATTTCGCATTTAATCAGATGATTTTCCGGTTTTACTTTAACAAAAATAATTTCAGGTACTGAGTTCCAGACTAATTTCGGATCAAGTCGGACTCTCTCGGGAGTGAAAGTTTACGTTCGGATAAATTTCGGATTAGACCGGACTATTTTTCATTTTTAGTATAACGAAAATAATTTCAGGTTTTGAATTCCAGACTGATTTCGGATCAAATCGGACTCTTTTCGGAGTTGAAATTTATGGTCCGGACAGACTCCGGATATAATCAGACAAATTTCTGACTGTTTTCGCACAGTTTTCGGATTAGATCGGACATATTACGGAAAAAATCGTGAATCCGATTGATTTCGGATAAATTCGGACCAATTTCAGAATCGGAAATTTTTAGCAGGGTAAAGTCTCTTTTATTTCAAGTCCCCCCTATTTCAAGTCCCCCGTACACGGCTATTTCAAATTGCGCAGTTCTGTCAACTCCCCCGGCAAGAAGGTGCGAATTGAATGTCATTAATGTGCGAACAAATATCGTCGAATTTCAAACGTTTTGAATACCTTATCAATTCCGTTTTTGAAATATACGTTTGAATTTCTGTTATCGTAATTAAATTGTGTGGCATTTCAATCCCATTTAATGTCATGATTATTTCAGCTAACAAATGTATACATTTTAATTATAATTGGAAGATAAAAATTGAAATCAAGTTAATACTGTTTGATACCATAAGCCAAACTGGAATATTGAAGACAATTTAATTCTCTCCGGCGAGTGATAATTGGAAGCAAACCAATGCCATTGAATTACGTCAGCCAACCGCGAAAATTGGCACGAACAAATTGCGAACAAATGAATTTTATTCAATTGGACACAGAAAACTCGGAAATTGAGACCAGTTTAATACTATCTGGCAAGTATAAATTGCAAACAAATGAATTTTATTCAATTCGATACAGAAAACTCAGAAATTGAGACCAATTCGATACCATCTGGCAAGTACAAATTGCGAACAGATGAATATTATTTAATTCGATACACAAAACTCGGAAATTGAAGTCAATTTGATCACTTTCGTATGGTTGAAAATTAGAGAAAGTTAAAATTTGATGTCAATTTGATACGTTCTGATGAGTGAATTTTAAAATTGGTTTTATCAGATTTATTTAAAATAATGTCGATAAAGTAAGATAAAATAGTCTTAAAAAAATAATGCAATTAATGGCATAAATATTCAATTTCTTTAAATTAATTACTTACAATACTTCATATAAACATAAAATTTCATAAATACTATTTATTAAAAACTACTGTGCTTCAATGATGTTAGGCATTATGCAGACATACTGCTTTTGTTTAAAATCTAGACCCACTATCTTTAACTTGATTTCTGCTAAGGCAATGGGTGAAAGTTCTACATTTTCAGTGACCTCCCAAATTTGATGTACTTTCACGTCCCCAACAAAAAAGCAACTTTTTAAGAGAGAAATCAAATTATTTTAAAAGAAATTTAGATGTTTTTAACAAATTTCTAAAATGATTAAGAATTTAACAAAATTTAAAACATTTAAAACAAAATGTTAATTTTTGAAGATTTTTAAATGAAATTTTAAAGCTGATTCCTGAGAAAATTTTAAGTTATTTTTCCAAAATAAGAAATTATTTTAATTTGTAAGCGAAATTATTAAATTTGCTTACATAAATAACAGTTAGACACTTGTTAATTGCAGATTTCGAACGAAAAATTGAGAAGCTTTTCAAGAATTGTGAGAAGTTTCATAACAAATTGTTCTTAAGATTTATAGGAAAATTATTTTTAATCTGGACAAATCAATTTTAAGAGAGTATTTTACAGGATTTCAAAAGATTTCCAAAATTTCCAGAGAAGAATCTAGAAGATTTTAAGGCAATTTTTTAAAAAACAAATTTTAATCTTTTTAAAACAAATGTAGAATTTTTGGAAGAATTTCAAAAACAATTTGAAATTTGAAAAAATTTGAAATGATTTAATACAAAATGTAGATTTTTGCAGGTTCCGAACAAAAAATTTTGAAGCTTTTTAAGAATTGTGGAAGGTTTCCTCAGGAAAACAAAATTTTCTTACTATTCCTAAGAAAATTAAGAATGATTTTTCATTTTGAAAAATTTATTTCAAAAGAATTTTTAACAAGATTTAAAAATATTTTCAAAATTTGCAGAAAAAAATGTGGAAGATTTTAGGGCATTTTTGTTTTAATTTTATAGGATTTTTTAGATAAAAATCGAATCATTTAATAAAATCTAAATTTCTTGCTTCAATACAGCCAAAGGCTAAACTTGTTTTAATTCACAAATTAAATTTAAAAAAAATATTCTGACCGATTTAATTGAATTTCAATAAAATGCAAACAAAACTATTTTTTTTTAAATTCCTAGGAGTGAAATATTTTTCAATTTTAATGACATTTTAAACCAAGTTCAACCCTTTGACTGTATCAAAGGAAAAAATTCTTGAAATATCTCATTAAGTCACTGAAATTGATAATTTTCTACATTATTGTAGAAAATTATCTTAAAATTTAGCCAAAAAACATGAATTTTTTTTTGTTCCAACCAGATTAGATTATATTTTAATGGATTGTCGTATGTGATTGGGACTGACCAAATTTGCAGCTTATGTAACACATTGAGTTATGAGGATCTTCCTCATCTGCTACTTCACTGCCCTATTTATAGGAAAACGAAAAGTAAAAGATTTTGTTCTGTTTATGGATGCTCAAGCAAAGCCTGTAAAAATTCAGATGTGCGGTTCCATCAATTTCCTGATAGTAAAAAAAGTTGTGCGAAAGTGATTATAACAAAAGCGGATTTGAAGAAACGATTGATCTCTTAGCGGGGCTGGATTATAATCTTCAAGTGCTTTTGCTTGTGGAGTGTTCCACAAACATTTCATATCCGTGCAAGATACCAACTCTAAACTCCTTATATCAGTATACCATAATAAAAAATATATATTTGAAAACAATTTTACAAAACTAATCTAAAAAGGATCATTACAAAACACGCGTTTATAGATATAAACAGAGAAAATAATGAGTTTAGCAAAATAAATTCGGATTTCTTTGGTTTGTTATGACAGCGCAACAAAACCTCCAAATTAGGAAACCAGGTTTTTTGCCAAAACAGGGTATAATTTTCTTGAATTATGCAAATTGATAGTTCCTAAGTATAACTTTTATCATTACAATATTAAATAAAATACTTTTTGATTGCAAAAAGCCTTGCAACTACATTTCATAGATTTTATAATGCCCTGGAAGCTAATTTCCCCTTTAATTTCGTGAGGCGTTTCTTTAAGATGTGAAGATTGCAAACAAAATGCAATTAAATTGATACTGTTTTTGTTGTTCAAATCGTTGGGCATTTTGCCACAGAATAAAATGTGTCCATCATGTAAAATCTTTCCTCCTTCTATAAAATTTCTAGGAGACGGTGTAGAAGCAGTAAATTCGCAAATATAACTAATGCTTAGCATCATTTCAATCGTCATTATCGCAAAAAAAAACTTTAAAACTGCTGGTATCGCGTGTATTATTTCAAAAGTGACCTCGTTGTTTCCACCATATTGCCTGTCACGTGACGATGTGACGTCATGATTTCAGATCCCAATATGCTAACCTTGCTGACGGCTGACCAGTGTTGTCAGATCCCGGCTTAAGTGTAACAGCAGGCGCTGTTTTAGAACTAGATTGCCAGGGCACTAGAACCCTATTACAAAATACTTACTAGCTAGTAATTTTCTAGTTATTTTAAGAGCGGTAAAGATTTGAAATAATTCAAATAAAACAGAAATTCAGTAAATTGATTTATTGAAATAAAACTCTGTAATTAGACAGAATAATTATTAATAATTATTGACAATAAGAAATTACATGACAACTCCTCTCTGTACCTCGAATAAATATCTTCTAATAGATAGAAGTAAGGAAATCAAAGTTAACATTTGAAATAGCTATGTACTCTAGGATAGATCGATATATATAGATATATAGATGTAAGTCAAGTTTGACACGCGCGCTCTCCGACAACCACACGTGTGATCTAGACCGCGAGCATAGATAATTTATGACTCACGTAAAGGGTTGAAGCGACAAGGCGCCCTTCAGACGCCGTAAATCACGTTCTATAACGCGATTTGACAGAAAAATGTCAATCGACAAGAATCATAAAAATGCATTTCCGAGAATTAGAATCTCATTTTTTTAGCTTGAAATTCATGGGCGGTGCTTAATGAGATTGGCTAATTTAACATTAAATTATATGACGTCAGCAATTCTATTGGCTAGAAGGACTATTCCCACCTTTTTTGGTACCAAAACCGAGATCATAAATATATGTGCAGAGCATCGAAAACGTCAGATAATTGTATCTCGCCGCTTTCTTTCCAACATTAAATCTGCGACACTCGCGTCTCTGAGTTATTGTACTTGAATTGGACTTAGAACATTTTTATAAAACTGTCAAATAAAATTCTAGTCCACAAAACATAACTCACTCCGGTAATTCGGTACGGTTCGCCGTGGTCGACTTTTGTCGAGTTAATACTCAAGTGAAGTGCGAGTAAAAACAATTTAATAAAAAAATGATTTAATTAAATAAAACTATAAAAATGTCAAATCCGGATGAAATCTTGCATGATCTAATCGAACATTTTTCAGATAGTAACTACGAACAATTTTCTATTTGTCGAGTCTATAGGGAATTACACTATACAATAATTATAGTTTATACGCGAGAAGCAAATTACGAATATGTTGTCCATGAGGAATTTAACATGGAATCCTTGTAAAGTTGTTTAAACATTAATAACAAAATAAATAAAAACGATTGATTTGTTCTCTAAATTATTTTGTGCAGTGTTAATCATTTATTTTGAACCTCGACCAGTTCGCGCGGTTAGTGATTTTTATCACTCATGTCGGCAACGAATCCAGAGAGGAAGTTCTACGTTCTCCATCTTCGAATCGACAACAGCGCTGGAGACGTAACAAATTTGGTGACAGCTTGTGTGGGATTTCGCCGATCCGTCGGAACTGGGTCACTGGTTCAGTAGGCCAAGTTCAAGGATGTTCGCCTGACCGAGCGCGGGACTCTTCTACTTGTTTTTGATTCAGCTCAATTTCTCAATCACTATGGACGGCCTCCAGGCTTGGAAAAAGTTCATGGATCCTAAAGGATGTAAACGTGTTTACCTGGAACCACCAACAAGTCGCAAGAATATACCTCAAGGAATGCAAAAATTGGATGATTTTCTTCAAAAATTACAAGAGAAACAAACTGCAACTCTTGAGAACAGAGTTGTTTCCACTTCGCAAAATAAAAATAACTGAAAAAGTGAAATCCTCTTTTTAATTTCCTTATTAAAAAATTAATGAGGAAATTTCAGTGTCTCTTTCGTGAAAAGTTTTATATTTTTTGACATTCATTATACAATTAAAATTTTGAGAAAGAAATTTTTTTTTTTTGAATTTTGAGAGAAAATTTTTTAATTTTGAAACAGGAAATTTTTGAATTTCGAAAGAGAAATTTTTTTTGAATTTCGAAAAATAAAATTAGAGGCAATGATTTGCAAATTATTTTTGTTTTTATAAAAATTTGTTGAAATAAGTGACAAACCTAAAAATGTCGGATCCAAGTCCATTTTTGATGAGACTAGCTGAAGTTCTTTCCGATCCTGAATTTTCACCATTACAAATTTGCCGCATCTACGATGATGGGGAAGGATGGATCTGCATTGAAGTTTATCTCCGTGAAGGATATTTTAAATTCTGTGTCTCACCAAGTTATATACCTGCTGGTTTCCTGGAATTGGAATATTTCGGAATTAATTAAGAAACAAAAAGATTTTAAAATCTGAAAAAGGAAAAATCAAAATAATTTTTCTTACTGAAAAGGAAAAGGTTTTTCTATTTAACTGAACACGTTCAGTGAAGCCGGGGGTGGATCGAGTAGCTTTTGGCCCACTGGTACGTGTGAATGTTGAAGTGAAAAGTTTTTCTTTATTAAAAGCCGCAATTCTCTATCAGGGTTTTGGGGTGGTTTTTCTCCCGATAGAAGAAGGTGTTGTAAAATTGCACCAGAATTGTGTATGATTGGAAGAGACCACCAGGCATTCCTCTAACAATCATTGGCTTAAGGATTTTCAATGATTTTTAAAAATCCTAATATTTGAACATCGTTCCTGATTGCGGACCCGTGAAGGGTTATCTCATCGTTGGACGGGCTGTGAAAGGGACTTCCAGAGTCACAGAATTTCGACGATTTTCCAGAAGTCTACCAGATCTTCAATGGAACTTCAGCTCGAACTTCCAGATCTCACAAGAGGACTTCAATAAAATAAAAAATTGTGAAGTGATTTTTCTCGTTCTTATTGTGTATAATTAGATTTTAAATGTTTTGAACATTTATAATTTTTTTTATAAGACGAGAAAACGTGTTAATATAAAGTGCAAAATTGGATTATAATTTCAAGTAAGTCCTAGTCTAATAGAATTGAAAAATGCCTAAATTGCGTGCGAAAAAGAGGGTTCGGGATAGCGATCCCCCGCTCTCGTCTAGTGACGAAACTGAACATTCAGGTTCCAGAAATAAAAGAAAATCGAATAATAAAGGTCCTGTTGATCGGGGTGCAGTGGCTGAATCTGCCTTGATAATGCAAACTTTACCGTATTCTCAAAATTCCCTAAGAAGTGATGTAAGTTCATCTGTAAATTCAGATCTCGGAAATTCCTCTCTTTTGACAAGACACGAAACGCCTGTTTATCTTCCCACTCCCCTATCAGAAAATGCAATTGCCTTGACCGGAACTCGTGATTTTAGTAAAATCTCAAAAATTGTTCAGGGGATGATTCCCTCCTTTGATGGAAAAAATATGTCCATCACTATGTTTGATGATCATTGTAGAGCCGCACTTTCATTAATTGACCCTTCTGACATTTCTTGCTTAACCATGCTAATTAGAACGAAAATAATTGGAGAAGCGAGAAAACATATCCAGGATAGAAGAGGGATTACTCTTGATGAAATTTTGAGAACTTTAAATCAAATCTACTCCCAAAATGAAGACATAAGTCAACTTATGCAGGATTTAGCTAATGTCAAAATTAAACCGGGTGAAACTGTTCCAGAATATGGAGCACGAGTAAATTTGACTTTGAATAGATTAGTTTCACAAGTTTTGGAAAATACTCCAGGGGAAGAGGGTATTGGAGTGTGTAAAGCTTACAGAACTACAGCAATCGGAAATTTCTTACGCGGTTTGGATTATAATATTTATTCCCAGATAAAAGATAAAGAAATAAACACACTAGACAAAGCCATTGCACTCGCGAATCAGGAGGATCTGAAATTTAAGAGTTGGAAAAGAGTACATATGGGAATGTCAGCACCCGACGCTGCTTCAAGTTCTAATGTAGGACAAACTCCGAAACCGATATTTAATTCAAATAGAAGAATAGCACATTTGCGAACTGATAATAAATTCGAAGATAAAAATAATTGGATTAGCAAGATAGAATTTGTAAAGGGCAGAGAGGAATCTAGTTATCATTATTGTCACAGAAACAATCATACCTTTAAAGATTGTAGAATCCATAAAAAACACTCTTTAGAGCGAGATCAATTAAAACAAAAATTTCGAGATCAAAAATCAAGAAATGAATTATTTCAGAAAAAACCGGAATCTGTTAAAACAGATTCAAATAAAAGAGTCATTCTTAGACTCAGGGAATTAGGGGAGGATGGACCAGCCCCTACAGTAGAGCTGGAAAATGTAGCTTTTCTTTTGGGAAAATGTGTTTTCATGATTGACACTGGAGCCAGTGTCAGCTTGATTAAGGAAAATAGATTGAAACCTTTTGTAAATGTAAATCGGAAACGAATTTTCAATTTAATTGGAATTGGCTCAAGCATGATCCCTACTCTTGGAGAGGTTAGATTAATGATAAGAGGACTTGAAACCAGTTTTCAGATAATCCCACAAAATTTCCCTATACTTCAAGATGGAATTATAGGAATAAACTTTTTGACGCAACATAGAGCAGTTATAAACTTTTCAAATGATCAACTTTCTATAGGTGAGGATTGTTTTCCTTTGCTTTCTCATGTTACTGTGCAAATACCTGCCAGGACAAAAAAGTTATTTCATTTACCTCTAATTGAAACTCAACTTAATGAGGGATATGTTAGGAAAATTTCGTGTGGACCTGGAATTTTTGCTGGAGAGGCTTTAGTTCTTAATAAGAATGGAGAAGCGAATCTTTTTATTATAAATTCTACCCCGAAGGAGGTCAGTATAACTATTCCCCCTGTGAAACTTGAGGAATATGACGCAATAGCACCTTTGAATCGTTCAAATGGGAATTCATTTTCGACTGAAAGCCAGAAAAATTTATCATCACGATTTGCGAAAATTTTGAAGGTTATGGATTTATCAGACTTGAATGATGAAGAACAGGGAAGCCTTCTTCCCATTCTTTCAGAGTACTCCCCTCAGTTTTTCTTAGAAGGTGACCAATTAGGATCTACAAACGTTTTATCTCATAAAATAATTACTATGGATGAAACTCCAGTAAATACCAAACAATATCGTTATCCTCCCATTCACAAGGATGAAATACGTGAACAGACTGATAAATTATTGCAATCAGGAATAGTAAAACCTTCAGTTTCTCCCTACAATTCTCCTTTGTGGATTGTACCCAAGAAATCAGATTCCGAAGGAAATAAAAAGTGGAGGATGGTCATAGACTATCGCTCTTTAAATGAAAAAACAGTTGGTGATGCTTATCCGCTTCCCAACATAACTGACATTTTGGACCAACTTGGTGGAGCTAAGTATTTTTCCGTCTTAGATTTAGCATCAGGGTTCCATCAGATTCGATTGGATCCTGATTCTCAGCAAAAAACGGCTTTTTCAACACCCCATGGACACTTAGAGTTCACCCGAATGCCATTTGGTTTGAAGAACGCACCTGCGACTTTCCAAAGGGTAATGGACTGTGTACTCACGGGTCTCCAGGGTGTTGAATTATTCGTTTATATGGATGATATTGTAGTTTATGCTTCTTCGTTGGAAGAGCATTCTCGGAAATTAAGAGCTCTTCTTGCTCGACTAAAATCTGCTGGATTGGCTCTTCAGCCTGAGAAGTGCCATTTTCTTAAGCGTAAAATTGCTTATTTGGGACATGTGATTTCTCAGGACGGAGTCAAACCAGACCCAAGGAAAATTTCAGCTGTGAAACTTTTTCCTGTCCCAAAAGGAAAAAAGAATATTAAGCAATTTCTTGGTTTAGTAGGATATTATAGGCGATTTATTTCTGATTTCGCAAAAATATCTAAACCTCTGACTTTGCTACTCAAGGATAATGTTGAATTTATTTGGACTTTTGACCAACAGGAAGCTTTTGAAACTCTCAGAGATAAGATATGTACTGAACCGATATTGCAGTACCCAGATTTTAAGAAACCATTTGTTTTGACCACAGATGCGTCAAATTACGCACTTGGTGGAGTTTTAAGTCAGGGTCCTATAGGACAAGATTTACCTATCGCTTTTGCATCACGCACCCTTCAAAGTGCTGAATTGAACTACTCTACTATCGAAAAGGAATTGCTCTCCATTGTTTTCAATGTAAAGCATTTTAGGCCTTATCTTTTTGGGCAGAATTTTACTTTGGTAACAGACCACCGACCCTTAGTTTGGTTGCATGGGCTGAAAGATCCTGTTTCAAGATTGGCTCGATGGAGAATAAAGCTTAGTGAGTATGATTACACTATTGTGTATAAACCCGGAAAAATCAACTCAAATGCTGACGCTCTGTCGAGAAACCCCTCAGAAAGAAATGAATCCATGGAGCCAAACACCAACTTAACTGCTACGATTACTGCAGGTCGTACGTATGTAGGTATGGTTGACGCTCGTAGAGATGACGATGGCAATGAAGATCTGGGGGTAGTATTGGAACGGTTATTTTGTATGACTCTCGTAAGGAAAGAAAAAGAAATTGAGGGTGAAACTCAATTGAATAATCAGGGACCTCGTTATCAGTGCGATACGCTTCACAACGAAAGCGGACCCAAGCTGGGAGGGGATAGGCAATGTGAGTCTGATGGTTCCGAGTTTTTGGGCCTTTTAAATAAAAGTTTGCTTCAAAATCCGAAACAAGTATCTAGCCTAAGTCAGGATTTGGTGTCGCTTTCGCCCCTAACTTCGGCTGGATCACAGACAAGCAACGCCTGGAGTGAAAATCCTATTACGAATATACGTACTGTAGGTGAAATTGAAGAGAGTTCTACAGGTTCCTGTATGGATATCCCGGTGAACCAGATCTTAACCCTGGAGAAGGATTGTATATCTTACAGTAAAGATAAGATTTATTTTGGAAAAGGAATATTGCGCATCTAATCTCTGCAGATGGATATTCACTATCAGAAGTGAATGATAGTCTAGAGGCCAAGGGTCTTTTGCGGATTGAAGATGTCCGAAAAGAAAATCCGAAGCCCGGTGAAACTATAGTTTTTAATCGTAATGGACGATTTGTTTTTAGTCTTGTTGTAAATAACAAGAGGGATGACATAATAGTTATGAAGGAACTTTCAGAAGCGGTACTTGCTCTGAAGAAGGCTATGGAAGCTTTACAGATAACCTCAGTGAAAATTTCAAGTAAAGGAAATGATCTAGGTGAGCTTTCTTGGCTCTCGGTAGAACAAACAATCAGGAAACATTTTAGTAACTCAGGACTTTTGGTAGTTGTTTGTTCGGAAGAAATAATCATTCCTCCTAGTAATATGAGGGATGATATAGTGAGAGAATTTCATGAATCAGTAGTAGGTGGGCATAAAGGAATCTCAAAAACCTATTGGAGAGTAAGAGATATCTATTACTGGGAAAACATGAAGGCTGACGTTCAGAGAATAGTAGGATCTTGTACTAATTGTCAGAGAAATAAATTGGAACGAATTGGGACTCGACAACCCATGGTGATTACCGATACTCCAAGGGGACCTTTTGATAAAATCCAAATTGATTTGGTTGGACCCCTTCCAGTATCTTTGAAAGGAAATTTGTATATTTTGACAATTCAATGTAATTTTACAAAATATTCTGATGCGATCCCTTTGAAAAATATAGATTCAGCGACTATTGCTTTAGCTTTAGCCGAGGAATTTATTTCCAGATACGGTTGTCCTCGAATAATTCACACTGATCAAGGATCAAATTTGATTAGTCAATGTATTAAAACTTTTTGCAAAATTTTCCGTATAAAGAAAATCCAATCAACTGCGTATCACCCACAAAGTTTAGGATCATTGGAACGTAGCCATCAGACATTGATTGAATATTTGAGACAATTTGACACTATTACAAAATGGGACGACTGGCTTAGATTTGCTGTGTTTTCTTATAACACTAGCATACACGAAGCTACAGGCTTTGCTCCTTACACGTTAGTCTTCGGAAGAGAGGCTAATATTCCAAATAGCTTTACTCTTTCAGAATCAGACAAGACTTATCTCGGATACTTAAAAGGACTTTTTCAAAAATTAGACAATGTTCAGTCACTAGCTTGGGACCGAATTCAGTTGGCTAAAGAAAAATCTAAACGGTATTACGATCAAAGATCTAATCCGAAATATTTTAAGGAAGGAGAACAAGTGTACTTGAGAGTGAACAAGAGGAAAGATAAATTCGAACCCTATTTCCATGGACCTTATGTTTTAGAAAAATTGTTAGGCGAAAGAAATGCCTTAATCAGAATGGGACCTAATAAAACAAAGATAGTGCATACCGACAAGTTGAAATTGTGTGCTCATCCTTTAAGCACCAATAAGGACACACAGACTTCAGAAGTAACAGAAACTTCTGTATTATTATACCATTAAGCCATTTCCCTTTCGGGGTAGGCGTGACTTGCTCGGTTGGGGAATAGTAAACAGGTGAATAGGTATAGAGTAGGTTGGTATATGGGCATAAGGTATATAGGAGTTTTATAGGTGTTAGGGATAGGTGTTTTAGATCGATCTGGAATTCTCGTGTCATTTATTTAGATGACACGTTCATTCCGCAACACTGCTCCGACCCAGGTTGCTGATCAATCTCTCTAGCGATCACCCCAAGTGAGGAACCTCACAAAATTGTTATGTATGGTTCCCCACTTGGGCCCATTAGTATCCAAAGTCTCTGTTTCAGGCGCCATTCACACTATTGTCACTCTGTTTACAAACTATTTGTCGCCACACATTTCTGTCCTGGCATACTACTCTAGCTTCCTTCACATCCATGCATTTCTTCACGCAAGCTCTTCTGTTCCTATGGCTTCTTACGTCTCTTCGGATTAATGTCTCATTCACAGATTCTGACCATTCTTTCGGCGGTCTACCTCTGGGCATTCTACCATTTACTTTACCTTTATACACTTGCTTCGTCCGTCGTTCATCTTTCATTCTTTCAAGATGTCCGAACCACCTTAGCTGATTTCTTTCCCATATGTCAACTAGTGTCTCTTGTGTACCACATTCTTTGAGGATTGTCTCATTTCTGACTTTGTCCATCAGTGTTTTCCCGCATATTATGCGGAGAGGTTTCATGCCGATCGCGTTGATTTTGCTCCTGTCCTTTTCTTGACAGGTCCATGTCTCGCTACCGTATAGTACAGTTGGTACGAAGATAGAGTTATGTATGGCCATTTTAGCTTTTTTTGATATGTTTTTATTTCTGAGGATGGATCCTGCTCTACCGATAACCTGCTTACCCTTATTTATGCGCCTATCTAACTCCCCATCTATTTTTCCGTCGCTAGTGAATAGGCTACCCAGATATACGTACTTGTCAACTTGTTCTAATCCCTCACCATTTAGGACAATGTTGCACATTGTTTTCTCGCTTTTTCCCTCAAACACCATGATTTTCGTTTTATTCACGTTAATTTTGAGGCCCATGTTCTCCATGCTTGTATTTAGTTTATTCAACATTCTTTGCAAGTCCTCGATTGATTCTGCCATAGTAAACCCTAATACCTCAGAGTCAGAACAGTTAGAGCAAATCTAAAACCAGACTGAATAAAACTCATTGCGGTCAGAAAACAACAAAAATTTTTAATCAATTCCCCATAAAAGGAACCTTTTTCTACGATGATCTCCTTTTCTTCTCGATGGAGATGTTCCAATTTAGTTGAAAACCCTGAAACAAAAGAAAAATATATTTCAAACAAAGAAATAATTCGTGGAATTTGTATAATTAATTGAATAAATTCATTATTAATATAAATTACTCATCTGATAATTTCAGTTAACGGCCAGCATTGACATCCAAGAATGTTGAAAAGGCAGCTATTAAATACCTGAAAATAAGAATGTAGTAAGTTTCATAGTAATATTCACCTATTTGTAAAAGGGAAATTAAGGAAAATGAAAATGACAAAAAATATATGTAGAATAAAAGAAATAAAACAATTTTTAAAAATAAATTGTATTAAATAGTTGAAAATATTTTGTTAAAGTGAAATTTACATAAAGATACGCAATATCATTATTTTTAAGCTTTGAGTGAATCTAGAAAATGTCAGGATTACTCTGAAAAAAAAAACTTTCGAAGCAAATTTCAAACAAATTTAGCTTTTTGATGGAATTATAAATCTGTATAACCTTTACATAAGATGGACCATATCTCATAGATATTTAAGAAAAATATTTTTATCTTTATTTTGAACAAATTCAAGTTGAAATATACTATATGGAATCGTACTACATTTTAATATGCAGATATATGTATATTAATTGATTAAAATTACATTATATAATTTAAGGTGGGAATATATTAAAATGAGAGAACTTATCAATTTAAATATTAATATTTAAAATATTTTAAGTGAATTTACCTTTTTAAATATATCAATAGATTTGAAATTTCGCGCCAAATAAGAGAAGAAAATGTATCTCTAATCTTCATTTTCAAATTTTCCAGTTTAGATTTTAAGTTTTTATTTTTCTTAAACATAAAATCAAATTATCCATATACAGTCTACAGGAATAATTCTTATATATTAATTTAAAATTTTAGTACTTGTATATTTAATTTAGAATTTATAAGACAAATAGCAGTTTTGCTTACATTATTTTGATAAAATTCAAATTTTCGCTCCTAAAAATAGACATAACCCCATAAAAATTGATTATTGGAAATCTATGAAAAAGATCTATTAATTAAAATAAATCTTTCTAAAAGAAACAAACAAATTATGTTTTTATAAAATAAATGTATATAATATAAAAATATAATTGATTTGAACTTCAATTTTGCCTATTTTATATTTCATATAAAACTGACTTAGGTGGGGAGGGGATGTAGATCGAAAACATTACTACGTGCGTCAGATTTGTTCTTTGTAATGAAATATAATTATGAATGAGTGATTAATATTGAAACTAAATTAACACTACATGACATTGTTCTTGCCTTAAACTTCATTGTCGAATTGTCTGAAATTTTGTTTACTCTCAAGGGACTGTGAAAATAAAAATGAAATAAAAAAAAGGGATGCTCTATTGAGTCATTTGGTTAGAAAAACACTTGTTGCTAGATTTGATAACCGAAGGGATCTTGCAAGGATTAGTATATGTAAATCCCTTATATAGGTCCCATCCTATACGGAAAAAAAGAGACAAAAGGTGTTAGGAGGAAAAGAATTAAAAAAAAAAAAAACAAAGATTTAAAAAAAAGGAGGTTATACAATTAATTGATAAAAATGTTTAACGGGGAGGAAAATGAGGAAGCTCCTGCGGGAGAATATTTCCTAAAAAGATGTGACCAATGCGGCCCAAATAAAACATTTGCCAGTGGGAGTAACTTTGTCTGTAGTAAGTACTGCTTTTATTTTCTGCTATTCTATCCTTATATATTTCTCTCTCTCTCTTTCTCTCTAAATCCTCATTATTCTTATGAATTTTATTTTATCATAGATAATTGAAATTTGATTTTTAGTTTTTCTTTTACACAATTCTCATTCTTTCTATATTTTGTTGTCCGACACTTTATATTTAAAAAAAAGGGTTATTGAAATAATATTTAGTTTTTGTTTCATATGTATCTAAATCGGCGATACCACGCTGAAAACACCAGTTCCCGTTAGATCACTGAAGTTAAGCAGCGTTGGGCGCGGTTAGTACTTGGATGGGTGACCGTTCGGGGAATACTGCGTGTTGTTGACCCGTCGTGGGTGTGGTGGACCCACACTGGTAGTATTTATCCACCTAGAAACACTACCCGAATCGGGTAGTGAGGCAATGAACTTTCGAGTTCGAAATGCTAATCAATTTATTTATTATGTATCTAAATCGAAAAAATTTTTACAAATTAAATTTCAAACTATTAACTCAAATTTAAAAACTACTTTCTTTCCAATTGATTATGATAAAATATAACAGGTCCTTTCTTTTATTTCTCCTTGCAGTGTAATTGGGAAGCTTTACAAGACATGAATTCTAATTTGAGGCACCTCTCGGCCACTCTCTGGGTCGCAAGATTTAATGATCATTGGGAATGGAGATGCGAAACCTGTTACCTAAGAAAAAAAACTTCCAATGGGACCCTTTGAGGAAGTAGGGGTTCAAAAATTTCATTTTGCTACATTCCAAGAGCTGACAAAACCTAGGCTCTGTGGAGGTTGCTTTTATGCTCCATTCAAAAATTGCAACATGAGCACCTGCTGGGCTTGCATGCTCGCAGTAGCAGACGCGAATTGGGACCTTAACAGCATGGATCCCGACCAAGTCATTCAGGTTCGGGTAAACGAAATCGAACAAATTAGTGAGTTAGGGCCTTCCTCTTGCCGAGAAGTGAACCCGGATATGGAGCCTTCCTATCCTCTTTTCTTCTTCGTGAACATCATCTGGGGACCATTAGCGAAAGCAATGGCCATCCCTATCGATGATGAAGACGAGGAGGAAGAATTGTGGCAGGACGTTGGAGGACTCTTCAATTTTGAAGAGGCTGGAGACTCCGGAATCGGGGAAGACGCCCCTGATTCGGATTAAAATTCGGTGCGTGTATATATTAATGCTACTACCCTTTAAAAAAAATCATATATGTATAGTTAAAAGTTTATCATAAGGACAAATGCGGGATTTCGCATAGTGGGTGCCATTCAGCAAAACTGAAACCGCTCCCGGTGAAATTACCGTAAAATTTCAGATATAAACACGTGTCACGACGATCTTTCAAAAGAAAAAAAAACTTATATTTAAGGCACACCGTTACCATCCTTTTATTTCTATAAAAAATACAATATTTAGTCCTTAAATTCCGATTTGTGCGAAATTCTTTTTATAGGTTAGATTGACCAAAGAGAATATAAACAATGTAATCTGTTTTAGTTTTCTAGAGAGAGTGAAAAAATTATATGATAAAGTTATGTTAAAAAAAATGCACACCTATGCAAAAATATATCGTTTATATATATTCTTAAAAAGGGTCTTCTTTTATTTTATGAACCTATCTTAATTACTATTAATTATTTTTAAAC